>KE505349.1:395632-416271 GCA_000441515.1 Elaeis oleifera
GAGTTGATGCAAGGAATACCTGCAGCCACTTCCATGTGATGTTGTGAGGCACAACTAAAGTTTGGCATCCATGACACATTAGGGGAAAAGATCCTTCTTCTTGCCCTGTAATCTTTGATGTCAGTTTCCGATGTTGTAATTTTTTGGGGATCGGTTATTGAAGCCTTGCACAGCGTAAACGATTAGATGATTGAGTTCTTGTAGTCCTTTATTTCTTCTCTGATTATAATAGCAGATCTCTTGTTCTCCCGGTGGATGTAGTCCAAATTTTGGGTAAACCATGTAGTCTGATTATAATAGTCTTTGTGTCCTTCCGGTCAATACTATTCTTTAAACAAATATATTCGTTACGTGAGTTAATTCTAAATGAGCCCAACGGCTCGGTGTTGGATATCGGCAACACAACATATGTGGTAGGCTTTTCCTACTAGGCTCCATGGGCAATTAATTGGGCGCATAGCCCGCAATTAAGTGATCATTTGTACGGGCAAATGTGTGCTTCCAGCAAGCCAATACGGTCCTGCAACGATTCCATGTGGTAATAAAGTCGTGTTGCTCTATGTTCGTGCATTTTGTAGTTTCTTAAGTTGGGCATATTCACACCACCAACAAATTGCCAAAAACACATCTGGAATCAACGCACATGCATTGAATCTTTATCCATATTTGGTTAGAGTCCTGAGATAGGAAGGATGCCGTTTGAAATAGGAAAGATGCCGTTTGAATGGTAGATGGTCTTTATTTATTATTTAATTAAAAATTTAAAAAAATATTATTATATTTTTTCATACAGGAAAAATTGAAGAATCAATAGAACATGTAAGAGATAGATCTCTACATCGATAAAATTATCTCTTATTAATTTTTAAAAAATTATAGAAACATCAATTGTACTTTAATTTAATTTCACTTACATCCTCTGTAATTTAAAAAGTATCAAACTGATTCTTCTAGTTATTGAATATATTCCGATATACTCCAACCGTCTATCTTCGTTAATAAAATTTCTTAAATGACAAAAATATTCATCTCCTCCCTCCTCCATTCTCTCCAATTGATCCCCTCTTCCTCCATGGCCGATGTTCCTTTCTCCCTCTTCTTTCTCCTCCTCTCCTTTCTCTTCCTTCTCACCCATTTCTCCTCTTCTTCCTCCTCTTAATTTCTCCCTCCTCCTTTCTCCTCCTCTCCTTCTCCACCCATTCTCCTCCTCTCCATTCTCCTCCTTCCCTTTCTCCACCTTTCTCCTCCTCTCCTTCCTTCTCATTTTTTTTCTTCTCATCTGCTTTCTTCTCCAAATCAATCTATGAGTTCTATCATTTTAAATGGTCCCCTCTACATTTACCCCTTCTCACCAGCAAAAGAATCCTTCCTGCTCCCTTTTCTTCTCACTTATTTTTTCTCCTTCATAGTAGCTCTCTCTGCCTCTTTTTTTTTCCTCCTTATGTATTTCACCTCCTCATCCACCTTTCTTCCAAACTGCCCATAAATCACCCCTTTAACGGCAGCCCCTTCCACCTCCGCTCCTTTCCATCGGTAATCCATTATTTCCCCTCTTCCTCCTTCCCATCCTCTTCTCCTTATTGTCCTCTTCTAATCTATTCCTTATCTGCGACCATTCTCTTCTTTTCTTCTTCTTCCTCATCCATTTTTTCTTCTCATTGTCTTCTTCCTCCAAGCTCATCCATGAACAAGGGGCATTTTCGTCCATAAAAAAGAAGTTTGATATCGTTTATTGATAAAATGAATGGCTGGACTATATTAAAATATATTGCTAACTAGAAGAGTCGGTTTGCTTTTTTTTAAGTATAAGGGTATAAATAAAATTGAGTTAAAGTTAAGGAGTGTTCCTATAATTTTTTATTTTTTTAACAAATTATGACTCCTCATTAATAATAATATTTTTTTTTTATAAAGAGATGGTTTAGTACAATATCATAGAATATCATCAATTCTCTCTTTCATTCTTCCAATATCCATCTTTTTTACATTCACCAAACATAAGGAAGTATGGATGAAAATTGATTCATCCTCTCCCTGATCCATTTTTCCTTCAATCCATCTCATACCAAATAGAGATTTATATTCTTTGCATAACTGTTTTATAAATTATGCAAATTCATTGGCATATGTTACAGCTTGTTTCTAGTTGACGTCGGAAGGCAAGGAGGCACGGCGCTGAAGCAACTTGCAAAAAATTTGGGCTGGAGGATTGTGCTCCAGGGAGGACCCTCCGATGCTCAAGTCAAAATGAGCAAACAGAGAAACAAAATTTTTAGATCTCTGAGATAGATTACTTACTTGGATCCTCGGAGTTTGAGTATTTATAAAGGAGACGATTGTGTAACCATTCCTGAAAGACAGGCTGACTGAATCTGATGCGGTTATTTGATCATGATTCTCAAGATCAAGCGGTTATACCTGCAAGGTTCTCAAGATCAGATAGTTACATCCAAATAGGATTGACAGCTGTGGTCAGTTGGTGCCTATTTTTTAAATCTGAGCTTGATCAATCTGTTTTCAAAGAGAGATTAGAGAGTGTGGTGTGCCGACTTAGACTCGGAGATAGTTGCCGACTGATTAGAAGTTAGGACTGATAATTTTTTGATCAAGGCTCGGTTAGATGGATTGATCCAGAAGACTAGCCAACTTGTAGTTGTTATGCTGATCAGAATTATTCTGATATATAAGCCGTGTAGGGATCAGATGCGACTGGAAATCGACCAGCAAGCTCTCTCACTAAGTGTTGGATTAAATCTTTTCCATTCAGAATTCAGATAAAGAACTATCCGACTAGAAGTTGGATCAAAGACTGGTAGACTAGGGGTCAGACGAGTCATAATCAATCATGCGACTGCACTGCTTAAGGTGTGCACTTCGACTAGCTCTTTAAATCAGAAGTCGGATCAAGAACGTGTCCAACGAGGGATCAGACAAAATAACCTCCGATCAAGGGTCAAGACAAACACTTACCAACCAGGGTCAGGCAAACTATAACAATTAGGCCACTTGAAAGGCATTGATATAGACCCGATAGGTCATATGGGCTTGAATCTTCATACATCATCAGTCTATTCCAAATTACTTCTAACAGATACCTCCCTACACCCTAGTCAGAGCTCTGCTCGGGATATGGGAGTATTTATTTTGACATTATGAATGGCCGAGGATGTGAAGAGCTTTTTTTAAACCAAATATCTACGTGCGATTTTTTAGATAAAAAGTTATCGAATTAATGATGAATTTTTAAAATCTGCGCAGACGCCACTCTTCTCTGCTGAGATGCATTAAATGTGGAGACCGTCAGCTAGCTTTGAGCTAATGAAGGCTTGACGCGTGGTCCAATTTAAAATTCATACCGACTTGATGTCTTTCGAGAGACGTGTGCTCTTCTATTTAAAAGGTGGCTTCTTTTGTTTTATTTCCTTTACCCTGCTGACTCTTGCGGAATCTTTCTTCCTTTGCCATTTTTCTTGCCTCGAAGCTTTCACAGCTAGTTTTTTTCTTTTTTCACCGTGTGAAGAGCTCTTGGAAGATAGTCGTTTCCTCCTAATCCTTTACTCAAGGTAAGTCTCTCTTACCTTCTTCTAGATTTTCTTCCTTTCATCTCCCCTTAAGTTTCTGTCTCTATGGCGGGCTCTGAAAACTCTATGAGTGAGAGACTCATTCGAGAAAAGGTGAAGGATCCAAAAAACCCTAAGTCCAAAATCAACCCTTTGGCCGGACCCAGTGAGATCCAATTTGAGATGACCTTGAATGACCTGGAGTTGCTCCGAGCCCAACATTCTATTATAGACAAATTTCGTCTTGAACTTCCTGATTTTGCTGCTCAAGTTCATAGTCCACCTCCAGGCCAATTAGCGGTGGATGAGAAAAATCTTCGGATAGATCTTAGATTTTTCATTTTCCTTCGTCTTTGAGCTTTTAGGTTCTATGAGATTGCTTTCTATGATGTATCCCCAAATTTCTTTAGATATATCATAGGATTTCTTATCCTTTGCTCTCAGACAGGAGTCTAACCTTCGATTCCTCTTTTTCAAGCTCTCTTCACACTGAAAAAATACCCATACACTGACTGGCTGTATGTTTCCTCCCAAAAGAGTGTTACTTGCTTAATCTCTGGCACTCCCTCATCCATCATGGATAGAAGAGTTGTTTCTTTTTTATTTCTTATGCTTTGATAGATGACTGGGGACTTCGGGACTGGGGTCGGATCGAAGCTTTATCCTTGAAGCTTGTAGAGTTGAGTGCTGAGGAAAAAAAGACTTAGGGATCTCCTAGATCGCAATGCTCCTCATCTGGATAAGCTTTTATCCGATGAATCTCTTTTGTCAGCAGAACTTTTCTTTAGTGACTCCAAGAGTGAGTGGGGTCGTTTATGCTTTCTTCTTTTTTTATATATATATATAGCTCTCTAACCCAGCGTTTGTTGAATAATTGTAGAAATAGAGCTCTCAACAAAGGATATTGCGAAATTGAAGGCCTCTAGCTCTTCCACAGAAGAAGAAGACTCAAGCCGTCGGGATCGAGAGAAAGAAAAATTAAAATCTATCGAGCTTAGCCAAGAGCCTGCCACTACCGACCAAGCACTCTCTTTTGAGGTCGGAGTAATTTTGGTGACACCTGCACCTACTCCAACCCTGACCACAAACTCCCGAGAAGGGATCATCGAGTGACCTCAGCCTTCCAAGACCTCTACGCGGGAAGGGTCTTCTAAGAAGGCCGATGATGATGAGGCTCTTTTCGAGGATATTTCAAAAGATCTATTTTTTCAAGACTAGAAGGCAGATCGAGAAACTATCAGAAACTCCATAATTTCGATCGAGTTGGAGCAGATTGATAGGATGAGCGCTTCCAGTCTGAGGAAGCTATCCTTGATCATGGGTCACCAGGTATATCATTTATCCTATCACCCTCTTTCTTTTTTTCAATCATCATATTTTCTCTAACTTAGTCGATTTGAAATGCAGCTACTCCATGTTCTTGTCAACTTGTCGAACAGTTTGGCCAGGAAGGCACAGGCATAAGAGGTCGAGAAGAAAGCCGAGATGGATGTCCAGGTAGCCGGGTGAAAATCAAAGAACTAGAGGCTGAGGCCAAGCATCTCTAGGGGGTCCTCAGGTAGGTGGAGTCCGATCTCACCCTCACCCTAGAGAAGGAGAAAGAGGCGGAGAGAAGGACTGAGGAGCACATTCAAGATGCCAAATGCTCCTCCATCGAAGAATTCAAGGCATCACCTGCTTTCATCGAGGGAATGGCTCGAGCGGTCGAGGTATTCAAGGTATTTAAAGAATACCGCAACAGTCATGTGGCCTTCAATGAGAAAATTTTTCATCAGGCTCACAAAGAAGGCTGGGTCAACTGCTGAAAGTTGATAGAGGAGGAGCATCCGAAACTTGATCTCACTTTTTTGGACTATAAAGATGAAAATGAAGATGGCAAGGAAGTTTGCACTGCCTCCAAGCTTCTCATTTCCAAGAAGAAAAATGTCATCGAGCTGCCCTCCCCTTCAACTGCTGATGCAGATCCTTTCGAGCCTCTTTCAGACGTAACTCCCTAAGAGAATGTCAGAGATTAAATACTTATACTTTTTGCCCCTCCTTTTTTTATCTATCTCTATAAGAAACTTTCATTTAATGAAATAAAATTACAAGCTTTTTTTTGTTGAATTCACTGCTTTCAATTATTTGCATAGTTGGCGAATGATGTTTGTGACATCGGCCCGATAGCTGCTGCTTCTTCACTAGCTACTCCTCTTCCTTTGATGATGGCGGTCAAAATTAAAGCTCACATCAAGAGTCTGGAGAAAAAACTCAAGTTTTTCGAAGGAAAGGCTGCCAATCAGGGGAAGAGACTTCAAAAGGCTCAAAAGAAACTCAATGAGGTCGAGAAAGAAGTCGGTAGACTTCAGCAAAAGGTTTGATGAGGAGTTGTAGCACGCAGCATCAAGGAGGTACGATTGGCTGAAGAGATGCAGAGGATATCCGATGCAGTGGGAAAGCAGTCCTGAGGCATGGTGACGAAGCTGATCGTATATCATCGTCAGCTTGACTCTACCCATAGAGAAATCCGCACCTTGGAATCCCTAATTAAGTGCAGAGAATTTGGATGGGCAAGGTTCGAGCGAACATTGTAACTTTAAGATGAACTCTGCAATGCCAGAGAGAAAATTCAAAGTTGCAAAAAGTGTTGAATAGCAAGAAGATCGTCGTCGCTTCTAAGGATATACAACAGTGAGATATCCAAGTGACTGCTCCCATCACCGACGTTGGCTCAAAATAGTCTCTTCCGATCTCCCATGATGAAAGATCTCGGTTGGGAGAGCGGAAACCAGAAGGCCGATCTCCGACAGGAGGAGAAAGAGCTTCTTCTTTCCGATCTTATGAGTAGCTAATGGATAGTTCTCAATCGATGATCCACATGATCTTTACTATCGGACGTCATTCTGGCTATAGCTTTGTTGGAATGTAATTCGAATTTTATACCCACAACTTGATCTGTCCGAGCTGCTCAATCTCGAGATGGACATGGAAGACACTTTGATGCGGCTACATAAGAAGCAAGGGAATACTTATATATTTTTGAATTCGTGATTCTCCGCAGAGTGCGGTACGTCGAAGATCTTGATAACAGGGTAATTTCAGGGTTGACGAAGCGCAACCAGCCGACGATGCTCCACAAGCCGAGTAGTCAACTTTTTTCTTTTTTTTCTTTTTTTTTGTAATGTTAGACAAAGAGCTGACTAGATTCTTGTAAACACTTTTTGCTGGAATAAAGTAATAACTTTTTCAACCATGCATTCATATATATTTTTATTCTTTTCATATTGTTATTTTTGAATCACACTGACTCCATATGGTCGCCGTAAAAGCTTTAACTTAATAAAATTTCAATCTTCATAATGCTACCCCCTTACTCTCGAGTCTGAAAATCAGACTGAGGGAGTAGCTATATGACGCAAGTCCTCAGGTTATGCACTAGTACCTTCTTTTTGCTTTCGACGCTAGAATAGGGATAGTTATAGCTAATCTCAGGCTTTAAAATTTTAGGCCGATCAAAGATCGAGTTTAAATATAAGCTGAACAAAGGTTTTTAGCATCTCAAGGTCGATCAAAGGTCGAGTTTAAATATAAATCGATCAAAGACTTTTAGCATCTCAAGGCTGATCAAAGGTCAAGTTTAAATATAAGCTGATCAAAAATTTTTAGCATCTCAAGGCCGATCAAAAGCTGAGTTTAAATATAAGCTGATTAAAGGCTTTTAGCATCTCAAGGCCAATCCAAGATCAAGTTTAAATATAAGCTGATCAAAGACTTTTAGTATCTCAAGACTGATGAAAGGTTGAGTTTAAATATAAACCAATCAAAGATTTTTAGCATCTCAAGGCCGATCAAAGATCGAGTTTAAATATAAATCGATCAAAAATTTTTAGCATCTCAAGGCCGATCAAAGGTCGAGTTTAAATATAAGCCGGTCAAAGGCTTTTAGCTTCTCAAGGCCGATCAAAGGCCGAATTTAAATATAAGCTCCTTATTGATATTACTCTCACTTATATGTGAAAGTACCGACGTCGATATATTGGAGCATCCATTCATGCATGTACTTTAGTAAAATTACAATATCACTGGTAATACATGCAGAGGTTAGCTGAATTTCATGATCTTTGGAGTGGAGTTCCATCAAGCTACTTCAGTTTATAAATTTTGGGGCATACCATCTTATCCACTTGATAAAAATCTTCTCAATTAGGCGATAGCTTTTTCCGCTCCATAGGCTGTGAGACTTCGGTGCGCCACAGCACCAGATCGCTGACTCGAAATTCCTTAGACTTGACTCAGGACTTATAGTATTTGGCCAACCTTTATCAGTAGGAGGCCATTCGCATGGCAGCTTGTTCCCTACTCTCCTCAATCAGGTCAAGGTTGGTTCGCAACCATTCTGAATTGGTGTCCTTATTGTACTCCTTGACCCTGAGGGAAGGAAGTCCGATCTCAACTGGTATAACTGCTTTGGTTCCAAATGCAAGATTGAATGGAGTTTCTCCGATCGGAATCCTCTGAGGTACTTCATATTTTACCTTTTCGAGGTATACCCACAGCACATGATACAGCTCGTTCGCCCATGACCCCTCAGTCCGATTAAGTCTAGCCTTCAGGCCTTGCAAGAGAGTCCTGTTCGTCATTTCAGCCTCTCCATTTGCTTGTGGGTGTCCAACTGAAATAAAGTATTATTCAATTCTGAGGTCTTCACAAAATTTTTGATGCTGAACTGCCTGCCGTTGTCAATTACCAGCACTCTCGAGAGACCATAGCGATAAATAATAGATTTCTAGATGAAGTCTTTCACCTTAACCTCTGTTATACGGGCTAGAGGCTCGGTCTCCACCCACTTTGTGAAGTAATCAATGGCCATCAGAAGTAATTTATGCTGACCTGAGGCTTGAGAAAAGAGACCCAAAATGTCTATTTTTCACTGAGCGAAAGGCCATGGAGAGACAATAGGAGTGAGGGGCACCGCTGGTTGATACTGAACATTGAAAATTCTCTGATAACGATCATACCTTCTGACAAAATTGGAGGCATCTTTTTGCATCGAAAGTCAATAATAATCTTGCCGAAGTATTTTGTAAGAAAGAGTCTTTGCATCCAAATGATTTTCACAAATCTCCTCGTGGATCTCTCTTAGTGCATAGTCTGCTTCGGACGGTCGCAGACACCTCAGAAGTGGAAGAGAGGACCACTTATACAACTTGTCATCACGAAGCATATAGCGGGTAGCCTGCTTGTAGATTTTTTAACCTTTTCAATTGTCAGGTGGTAATTCATCCGATCTGAGGTATTTTAACAAGGAGTCGATCCAGCAAAGTTCTTCATCAATCTGTTGGATAACAAGAGGTTCTTCTAGGCTCGAGATTTTTAATATCTTGATGTAAGTTTTTTTTTAAATTCAAATGATAGAGAGGCTGCTAGCTTTGACAGTGCATTTGTCCGTATATTTTGTGTCTGAGATACATATTGGATATTAAATCTTAGAAAAGATGTGGTTAGTTCTTTACCTTTTCGAGGTACTTCATATTTTCTCCCAAGCTTCATACTCGCCCTTAACTTATCCTATCACCAATTAAGAGTCACTGAAGATCTTCAAGTATTTGGCTCTCACATCCTTTGCAAGTCTGAGCCCGACAATTAAAGCCTCATACTTTACTTCGTTATTGGTGGCTGAAATTTAAACCGCAGAGCGTACTCCGTCACATCACCTTCCGATCTGGTTAAGATGATCCTAGCTCCTGATCTCGATGAATTGGAAGATCCATCCACATGAAGAATCCACTGGTCTTCAAAATCAGGGTTCATATTTATTGTTCCTCTAATGCCATTGAATTACGCTCCACAGCCTCCGAGCCCTCCTCATCAGTGATGGTGCACTCAAGGACGAAGTCCGCCAAGACCTGAGCTTTAATTGAAGGCCTTGGATGGAACTTAATGTCAAATTTAAAGAGCTATAAGGCCCATTTTGCAACCCATCCCAACGTGTCTGGATGGTGGAGGACTGCTTTGATCGGCTAATCCATGAGCAATACTATTGTATGAGCTTGAAAATAGGATCGAAGCTTCTTTGCCATGACGATTAGAGAGAATATTAATTTTTTTAACTTTGTATACTTGGTCTCTACATCTTGAAGGACCTTACTTGAGTAATACATTGGTTTCTGAATTTGTCCTTCTTCTCAGATGAGAACCGAACTAATTACTGTCGGAGATACGGTAAGGTAGAGTAGCAATTCTTTTCCAGATTGAGGCTTTATAAGCAAAGGGGCCGAGCTAAGGTATTGCTTCAACTCCTTAAATGGATTCTAACACTCAATCATCCATTGGAAGTCCCTTGGCTGCTTGAGGGTTTGGAAGAAAGGCAAACATCTCTCAGCTGATTTAGAGATGAAATGATTGAGTGAGGCGATCCTTCCAGTAAGGCGTTGGACTTTCTTTATATTTCTTGATAGGGACATCTCCAAAATTATCTTAATCTTCTCGAAATTCATCTCAATTTCTCATCAGAAGATCATAAATCTGAGGAACTTTCCAAAGCTAACTCCGAAGGCACATTTTGTGGGATTCAACCGCATCTAGAATCGATGCAGGGTGCTAAAGGTTTTTTGGAGATCGACTATGTGATCTAAGGTGGCTCGACTTTTTATCAACATATCATCCAAATAAACCTCCATATTGTGATTAATTTGATCTTTGAATACCTTATTCACTAGTCGCTAGTATGTTGCCCCGATATTTTTTAGCCAAAAGGGCATCACCCTATAACAGTAGAGCCCAGAGTCAGTAATAAAGACCGTTTTCTTCTCATCCTCAAGTGCCATCCGGATTTGATTATAACCGGAGAAGGCATCCAAGAAGGTGAGAAGCTCGTGCCCAGAAGTGGCATCCATCAATTGATTTATCCAAAGGAGAGGATAGCTATCTTTGGAGCAGACTTTATTCAGATCAGTAAAGTCGATGCACATGCACCATTTTTCGTTCGCCTTCTTGACTAGCACCACGTTGGTGAGCCAGTTAGGGTACATTACTTCTCGGATGAAGCCGGCCTTGACCAGCTTGTCCACTTCCTCAGCAATTGCTTTCTGATGCTCTGGGATCAAGCTTCTCTTCTTCTGCTTTATTGGATAGAAGGTCGGATCCACTCCCAAGTGATGGGTCATCACCTCCGGATCTATGCCAGGCATATCTGCCACCGTTCAAGCAAACAGGTCCATATTTTCTGCAAAAGAGCAGTTAGCTAAGCTTTGGTTACCTGATCTATGGATGATCCAATTTTTATAGTTTGATGAAGATTTTCTTTCCTCAGAGGAACCTCTACTAGATCCTCGGATAGCTGAGCATGCTCTCTAGTCAGATCATCGTGGGTGTCCAAACCTATTGGGAGTTCAGGTTGGGGCACCGCTGGCTGCTCCTCTGCACGTAGCTTAGCAGTAAAATACTGTCGAGCTATAGCCTAATTACCTCGAACTTGCCCCACTTCAGCTTCTATCGAAAATTTCATCATCAAGTGGTAGCTCGACACCACTGCCTTCAGTGCCCCTAAACTTGGTCGGCTAAGTATTATATTGTAGACTGACGGTAGATTAAGCACAAGAAAATCAATATGGATGGTCACCAGTCTGGATCTGGTTTCCACCATAAGGAGCAATCTGATGGTTCCCTTCGGAGTCACCGAACTCCTAGAGAAATCTTGGATTGAAGTACTGAATTTATTTAACTGTTTGGAACAAACCCCATTACAGTGAAAGCAGCAAGGTACAAAATATCGACAGAACTTTCATTATCAATAAAATACGGTGTACATTATAGTTAGTGATATTAGCAATAATAACCACCACATCATTGTGTGGGATTTGTACACTTCCGGCATCTTGTTCGGTGAAGATTATTGGCTTCTCAAGTTGAGGCCTCTTCGCTGCATGTGGCTCCATCGATCCAAATGATACCCCAGTTATCATGTGAATTTCACCCCGCAGGGGTCTATCTTCTGGTGCCGCCTACCCCTTTGCTTGTGGTTGTGCTGGTGCCGGTTGAGGTTGAGGCTGAAGGGGCTAGTGCTATTACTGCTGAAGCATAGGACGTCTCCACTGCTGCTGTCTGGCCCTTGGAGGATATCGGCATGGAGGATCTTATCATCGGATGAACCGATCCAGCCTCCCTTCTCAGATTAAACACTTAATTTTTTTTTGAGTTGGTAACAATCTTCAATATCGTGATCGTAATTACGATGATAGAGGCAATACTTGTCTGGATTGCAGCACCCCAAGCTTGTTTGCATCTTTGGAGGTGGAGGCAACTCGGGCCCCACCTCCATTAAAATCTCTTTCCTGAAAATATTCAAAGGAGTGAGATCGCCAAATCATCTCGTAGGTGAATAATTCCTCCTCGGTGAAATATTCTTTCTCTTCGATGGGGATCTTAAACGGCGGCGATTTCTACTATTTTGTTTGGACGCGTGAGCCCTGCTCTGCTCTTGATTCTCCACAGTTGGGGTTATTCAGACGGTTTCTTCTGTCAGAGAATCTTTCAATTGGTATATTTCTCTGCCCAAGCCAATATTTTGGAAAATTCTGGAGAAAGGTCTTCAACAGTGATTTTTGAAGTCACCCATCAATAATCTATCCTTCAAGACGGACATTGCGATCGAGTAATCTAGGTCACAGATTTTCTACATAACTCTGTTGAACTGAGCTACGTAAGATCGAATGGACTCGTCCTCCTTCTATTTGATGGATTGGAGGTAGTCCGAGTGCTTCTGTTGTTGCCGGCTGGTGATGAAATGGGCAGTAAAAGCTTGGCTCAGCTGTCGAAAAGAGTGAATAAAATTAGTTTCAGACTGGAATACCAATGTCGGGCCGTCTCCTTCAAAGTGAAAGGAAAGGTTCGGCACAAGATAGCATCGGAGGCTTTCTGAAGGAGCATGACTGCTCAAAAGCTGTTAACATGATCAGCGGAGTTCGTAGTCCCATCTTAGCTCTCCAGTTGAGGAACCTTAAAGTTGGTGGGATAGGTTCCTGGAGAATACTCGTCACAAAAGGCGGTTCGAAATCGAACTCGTCGGATGGTGTTGACGGGTTATTGCAAATCTACTGGATCTTCCAATCTATTTTCAAAGTCTTCGTTCGACTTTCACATCTCGATTAGTATGCGCTTCAGAGCGTGGAGGAGATTGTCAATCGGGGTTGAATCGTGCCCTAATTGAGGACTTGAAGACTGCCATCTCCTTGGTTCTTGGGTCTGATCCACCACCATTCGCTGGGCCGGAGGGATTTGGATTTGATTCGCCGACTGCGGTGCCAGCGGAGGTTGAATCGCTGCCTAAATGATAGCCGTAAGTTGCTGCACCTGCTGGAAAACAGGTTGAATTGCTCCATGATCATCGCCATGGGTTGCCATACCAGTATAGGAACTTTCACTATCGCTGGAGGTGCAGGAGCAGAGTGGTTTACTTCATTTTGCACCTGTCAGGAGGTGGAGGCATTGGTTCGCCTGGAGGAAGTCCTATGTAGAGTCATCATTATGAGTTTCCAACTTATCTACTTCTTTTATAGGACCTGAGATCCTGCCCTTCCTCTATCTATTGCGGCTTGTTTCTAGTTGACGCCAGAAGGCAAGGAGGCACAGCACTGAAGTAACCTACAAAAAAGTCTGGGCTGGAGGATTATGCTTTAGCGAGGATCCTCCGATGCTCAAGTCAGAATGCGCAAATAGAGAAGCAAAATTTTTAGATCTCTGAGATGGACTACTTACTTGGGTCCTTGGAGTTTGAGTATTTATAGAGGAGACGGTTGTATAACCATTCCTGGAAGATAGGTTGGCCGAATCTGATGCGGTTATTTGGTTGTGATTCTCAGAATCAATCAGTTACACCTGCAAGATTCTCAAGGTCAGACGGTTACATTCAGATAGAATTGACACCTGTGGTTAGTTGGTGCCTGTCTTTTGAATTTGAGCCTGATCAATCTGTTTTCGAGGAGAGATCAGAGAGTATGGTGTGCCGACTTGGACTCGGAGCCAGTTATCGGCCAATTAGGAGTTGGGACTGATAGTTTTCGATCAAGACTGAGTTAGATAGATTGATCCGGAAGACTAGCCAACTCGCAGTTGTTATGCTGACTAGAGATTGTTTCGATATGCAAGCTGTGTAGGGATCGAATGCGATTGAAGATCGACCAGCATGCTCTCCGATCAAAGGTCGGATCAAACCTTTTCCATCTAGGATTCGGATAAAGAACTATCCGATTAGGGGTCGGATCAAAAACTGACCGACTAGGGGTCGGATGAGTCATAATTAATCATGTGACTGTACTGTTTAAGGTGTGCACTCTGACTAGCTCTTTTAGATTAGAAGTCGGATCAAAAATATGTCCGACAAAGGGTCAGACAGAATAACCTCGGACTAAGGGTCAAGACAAATACTTGCCGACCAAGGATCGGGCAAACCATAACAATTAGACCACTTGAAAGGTGCTGATATAGATTTGATGAGTCATAATGGGTTTGAATCTTCATACATCATCGACTCATTCTAAATTACTTCTAACAGCATATATGATCAATTGTGCACTGAAATTGGAAGGATTATGATTATGGTATTGTCAACTGATAGCACATGTTCCAGGTATAAAAGCACGTCAAATGACGTAGAGATTTCCATTTCCTCGTTTCCAAAGCAAGCTCTGCCCAGAAGATAAAAGCTAAAACTGGTGTTTAATCTCTACATTCACATATGGATTTGTTGGATCCAGGGATTTGTTTGAGCAAGAGATTCGTCTGCATGTCAGATCCACATCCATTAGCAAACTAAAAGTTGTGAAATCATTTTGAGCACAATAGATGGCCTTCTCAAGGCTGTAAATTATGGCAAAACACTTTTCTCTAGGGCATATTATTTGGAGATTTTTGATCAACTGTGGCTCTGCTAATGAGGGAGAAAGGTCACCTTCGGCTTTTTGCCATTTTAATTTCGGTATTTGTTCTTTGCTAACCAACTCAAAATCTTACTTGCCTGATGTTGGCAGTTCATTATGAAGGCACCTTTGCTGACACTGGCGAAATTTTTGATACTACACATGAAGACAATACTTTTTTCTCATTTGAGCTCGGGAAGGGCAGTGTTATCAAAGCTTAGGATATAGCAGTAACAACTGTGATGGGAAACTATATAGGGTAGATCAATGAGGTTGTCCTCATTTTTATTGGAGGTATTTAGCTATATGGTCGTCTAGTAATTGGATTGTTCACGGTTGGAGAAGTTGCAAAAATTACTTGCAAGCCAGACTATGCTTATGGAAGTGCTGGTTCTCCTACAGTCATACCACCAGAGTAATGTCCTAGTTTTTTCTTCACTCTCAGAACCCTTTTGTACTGCTATTTTCATTGCTGGCAACTCATGAACTAAAATCCTCATTAGCCGCACTTAAGAGGTGCCGTGCAACTCTATCTTTGAGGTGGAGTGGGTGGCTTGCAGACCGTGGAAAGGTGCCAGTCTTGGTAGCGTTTCAGATGAAAAGCCAAGCTTTATTCAAGTGCAACTGTCCATTCCTGCTGCACTAATCTCTGCTTTAAATCTGGAATTGCCTTGCTATGTCATGTGGGGCGCTGTGGCCAAAAGTTGACTGGCTCAACTGGACATTACATGCATATTCAATCTGCTTATAATTTGCATCATCTTCAATGAGTCCAGTCTCACTAGAATCCCTGTAATAACAAATCTTTGGTGTATATGTCCTTGCTGTTCCAATCATATTATGGAGGATATATCCCATACAAGCAGAGAGGCACAAACCTCTCAGCAATAGGCTGCAACCTGAATCTCCATGAAACTCCATTTTAATTTCAATATCCATGATATATAATGGTAAAAGACTTACGTCTGTTTGATTAAGAATGTTTCTGCAGCCAGGCGTGTGAAATTGTATCAGTGGCCTTAGAGCGGCAAGGAATGGGCTTTTGGTATTCTTCTAATTTTTTTACAAGGCATTTGTACCTTGATACGTGAGTAGCTAAAGATGTTGTGCTCATCCTAATATCAAGGACTTGATGTGCCCACATATGACCTAATCATTAAAAATAATTCAAGATAATTGAGATGATGATAAATAATTAAAACTCTTTTGAGATAAAGATGGACTCTGATCAAAATAATACTTCACTACGGTTATGATTTCTTGGTAGATAGAATTTATGTTAATCTAAAAGAGTTACTGATCTAGTCCATAAATACAGTCTGTGATTCTCCATTAGTAATAGACATCGAGATCCTCTAGGCATAGACTGGAAGAACTCTTCTGCAGTATTTTTCTGTAGGATAGAAATGAGGCAGATCCATGTGACCGATTGAACTTCCAGTATTTTTCGTAATATTCTTCATCTTTGATTCGATTTTGGACTTGAATAATAATGACCGGAGGTATGTTATTTCCACATCAAGATTAAATTTCTTACATTCAGTGGAGCCACCCTTTATGCTATTTTATTCAATCTTATTGGCCTTGTTGCTATACTGAAAATTTGTATCTGCCATATTTATATTATTTTTATATATTAAATTTTATGATTATTATTTTAAATAAGATGAAGAAGTTTTTTCTCTCGACATCTGTGAGGATGGGGCTGATGGTGAATTCTAAAGCTGCCGCATCAAATGTAGACCTAATTCGCCACCCTAATCAGTTTTATGATCGAAGTCATTGAGATCTGGGTCTGCTGCTCACGGATTCCATAAAAAAATTATGATTTTATTTATTTATTTAATTTTAAGAGGATCGTGATCATGCTATGCTATAGTTGCTTAAAATAAATAAACAAATAAAAAGGGAGAACAAAGGGCCGACGGTGTGCCCTTCTCTTCTCTCCATCACGATGGTCGACCGGACTTCCGGCCCTGTGTCTAGCGGCCTGTTCTAGCGACCACGCTCGGCCGACGGCAAGTCTCCCAAACGGATGGACCGGCAAGGTTGGATTTGGCCGTGAAACCGACTGGTTGAAGGGCATGAAGTTCAAACCGGCGGTTGCCCCTCTTTATCGTCGGCGAAATGGATGGGTCGATCCTCAGAGAGGTCGACGGTCTGTCTTTGGATTTTTTTCGGTGGCCACCGCCATCATTAGGCAGAGATTAACGGCCGGTTTTCCCTCCTTCCCATCTAGATCCGCCCATCACCGGCTCACCGACGGTCGGGACATCGGTCTTAGGTTGGCTATCGGTGGTACAGGTCAGCCGGTGATGCACCAATGATGAACCTGGGCGTTCAAGCAGCGGCCATAGGGTTTGGGCGGTATTCGGGAATAGAGGAGAACGGGATTTGGGTTCACGGGTTTGGATTTTTTGGGTCCCAACCCGAAATCCGAAATCCAGCATGGACCCATTTACCAAACAGAAGATTTTGCATTTAAGCCCTTATCAAGTCTATATTCGGTAAAAAGCCCTTTTAATTGACTAACAAGATCAGTTTATGGATTTTTATAATTTAGTCCCTGATAAAGTTATTAATTCAATAAAGATCCTTATATAATTACATTTTGATCTCTATGATAGAGTTTGTTACATAAAGATCTCTGGATTATTATTTAGTCATCATTTTTAACTTTATCACATAAATTTTTTTTAATTATATTTTGCAATTTATATTGATCACATAAAAATTTGGATTATTGTTTATTTGCTGAAAATTTTTTGATCATGATAAAGATGAAAACCATAATAAAGTTTTATATAGTTATTTAGATTATCCAATGTCATATTAAAGTTAGTGGATTTATTATGTTCGGAAATAGTCATAGCATCCTGGATATAGTAAAAATTATATAAAGTAGTGGGTTTATTATGTTCAGAAATAGCCACAGCATCCTGGATATAGTAAAAACCACATAAAGACTGTAAATTAGATGATAATAGAATGAGAATAAAATTATAATTAAAACATAGAATAATTAACTTTATTCATAGGAAGTGGTTATTTTTGTGATTTAATTGGGATAAGATGGTAATCTAGATATTAAGAATAGATTTTTTTCTAGGCCCACAGGTTTGAAAATTTACTATCTTTAATATCTATGTTGTTGGTTTTGTTAATAAAGTATTAGTGAATTCCATACATGATGCACCTCTATCCACAGGAAGTTAGAATTTATTATTGAATTAATATTGATTATTTCAAAATATGATTTATGCTTCATAGCACTAAAATTTTCTATGTTTGTTTATTATTTTAGCTAATCCTACTGTATATATTAATGATGCTGCTTTTATTCCAATATTAAGTAGTGATAATTTTTCTGATTGAAAAGATTGTGTTCTTTACACTATTGGGTATAAAGACCTTGACTTGACTCTTCGTGTGGATGAACCACCTATTCTCACAGATTCAAGTACGCCACAACAGATTTTGGTATACGAAAAATGGAAGCGATCAAATTGCTTGAGTTTGATACTCATCAAGTCTTGGGTGTCTAAAAGTATTAGAGGGTCAATCCTTTAATATGATAGAGTCAAGGGTTTTATGAAGGCCACTGAAGAATAGTTTGAAAGTTTTGATAAAGCATTGGCCAGTACCCTAATGAAGAGGCTTTCAGGTATGAGGTTTGACAGTACTAAACGTGTATGTTACTATATCATGAAGATGAGAGATATTGCTGCTCAACTCAAGTCTTTAAAAGTTGAGATTTCTAACACTTTTTTAGTTTATTTCATTTTGAATTCTCTATTTACAGAATATGACTCTTTTAAGATTTTCTATAACACACATAAAAAAAATGGTCTGTTAATAAATTTTTGATCATGTGTGTTTAAGAGGAAGAAAGATTGAAATAAGAGAAGTAGGATATAAAGCATGAAAGTACTAATCTTGCTACTCATAGTAAAGAAAGAAAATTCTTATCCAAAAAAGAAAAGAAAGAAAAAAGTGCTCCTAAAAAAAGAATGCTACAGTGCCAATAAAGCGTCATGGCAATAAAGATGCATACTTCTTTTGCAAAAAAAAGGGACATATGAAGAAGGACTCTCCGTAAAGTATAAGAAATAGCTTAAAAAGAAAGGTACTTTTATATCTCTAGTATATCATAAATTATTTTCTGTTGATGTTCCTAATAATACTTGATGAATTGATTTTGATACTACAATATATATTACCAATACTATATAGAGTTTTCTTAATCTATAAGATCCGAAGGAAGTGAACAAAGTATCTATTCAGGCAATTAGATACATTCACATGTAGAAGCTGTGGGAACCTTTAGATTAGTTTTGAATTCTAATTTTGTTTGGATCTTGAAAATATATTTTATGTTCCTAATCTCTTTAGAAATTTAGTTTCTATTTTCAAGTTAACAGATATTAGTTTTGGTTTTCTTTTTGAAAATTCTATAGTTAATCCTTTTGGGATAAAAGTGTTATTGAAACTGATTTTCTGATGGATGGTTTATATAAATTAGATTTGAATCTAAATTTTGAATATAATCATTCATCCATATATGATGGTAATATTGGCATAAAGAGGTACATTATTAGAAAGAACTCTTCAAGTTTATGGCATGAAAGATTAGTCTATATCTCTTTAGAGAGAATAAAGAGGTTGGTAAATGATGGCATTTTAAAGATATTTATTTTACTGACTTTGGCACTTATTTGGATTGCATAAAGAAAAAACAAACTAACAAGTCCTCTAAAGGTGCCAGAAGGAGTTTTAATATTTTAGAAATCATACACCCTGATATCTGTGGATCATTTTCTACTCCCTATTTTAATGGTTAGAGATATGTATCTCTATCTTCTCTTTGAAAAAAGTGAAGCACTAGATGCCTTTAAGATTTATAAAATAGGAGTAGAGAAATAATTGGACAAAAAATAAAGATTGTAAGATCTGATAGAGGTACAGAGTACTATGGAAGGTACATTGAAAAGGATCAATCCATAGGTCTATTTGTAAGTTCTTTGAAGAAGAGGATATTATTGCCCAATACACAATGCTTGAAATACCACAACAAAATAGTATGACAGAAAGAAAGAATTGTATACTGATGGACATGGTAAGGAGTATGATTAGTAATTCTAATCTTTCTTTCTCTTTGAAGTGAAGCATTAAAGACTGCAGTGTATGTCTTAAATAGAGTTCCATATAAGGCTATACCTAAAACTTGTTTTGAGTTGTGAAAAAGAATGGAAACCAAGTTTAAGTCACTTAGATATATGAAAATATTCAGCTGAGTTGAGATATGGATTTATAATCCATACTTAAAGAAATTAAATTTCAAAACAGTTAGTAGTTATTTTATTGATTATACAGTAAACTCTAAAGGATATAGATTTTATTGCCCTAACCATGTACTCAAAATAATTGAATTTAGGAATACCAAATTTCTTGAGAATTATGTGTTGTAATTTCAGTGCAGGGGTAAAAAGATAATTTTGAAACTTTTTCAAAAATTATAATTTTACAGCGAAAATTATTAATTAATCTAATTAATTAATATATATTAACCCTACACAAAGATCTAAATATGATATATGGAGCATGCATTTAAATTTAAATTTAAATTTCACAGTAAATATTTTACTGTTATGTGTTCAGAACACATTACCTTCGTGCGGGTAGTCGATCACCGCAGTCTGATCACCATCGGAAAGGTCTGATCATCATAATGCAGTCACACAATATGTCTAGCCTCCGCGGATCGTCCACATGAAGCTCCCGGTCTGATCGGCTCCACTTGAATGCTAATTCATCGCAGAACCCTTTCGACGGTCGATTCTGATTGAACTCCTTCGATCGATATCTGCCGACTCCTCGGATGCTCCGAATCGTCAGCAGAGGTACTTGAGAGATTGATAAAGTTCTTTCTGAATTTGATGAGCTCACGACACTCGTAGCTCACCTTCTCACTTCCCGAATCCTAGACAATAACCCTAGGATACTCACAGAAAACCCTGCGCCCAATATCTTTCTTTCTTTCTCTCAAATTTTTTTGAACTCTCAACTCATGCACAAGGCCTTCTCACGCAACCTCTCTCTCTCTAAGAAAGTCGTGCGCACGCCCCACCTTCTCTTTCTTTTAAAACAGTGCAAGACCGCGTTTATACCGCATCTTCACCGCTTC
>KE505350.1:85498-96534 GCA_000441515.1 Elaeis oleifera
TATATATATATATATATAAATCAAATATTTATAAAATATACATACAAATATTAATTTAAAAATATTATATAAATTTAAATATTTAAAAAAATATACATGTAAAAATTCAATTAATTAAAAAGTTCCAACAACGGAGGTGGCCGGTGGAGGTCTAAAGCCTAAAACAGAAGGGGATTCTCCTCGGACACACGGGAGATCCCGGTTTATTGTCCTCCAATTTCCTCCCGTCTCTCGTCTCATTTCTTTCTTTCCCCTCTTCCCGCTTCCAAGCA
This sequence comes from Elaeis oleifera, assembly GCA_000441515.1. NCBI lineage: Eukaryota > Viridiplantae > Streptophyta > Magnoliopsida > Arecales > Arecaceae > Elaeis > Elaeis oleifera. Next base: position 85,771 of record KE505350.1, read on the forward strand.
TCCGCTCCCATGAAAGGAACAAGGGAGGTCGACCTTGGTGGCTCTGGGGAGGACCAAGCTTGGCCTCCCACCGTGCTCCTCTCCTGCTCCCTCTTTTTCCTCGCCGGCTTCTTCGGATCCATGCTCTTCTCCCAGGTGAGACCTAGCCCTAGAATCCCTTCCCTCCCTCTCTCCCTCTCTCTCTTCCGTCCGTGGTGCTTGTTTCGATCGTTGTTTCTTGCCCTTCTTGCAGGATCTTCCGGTTGGTGGAGTGCCACGGGAGAGGCTGCTGGAGGAGCTCAAGGAAGAGGGGGAGTGGGGGGCCATGGCCTATGGGGAGACTGGTGAATCTACGATCTCTTCAATCCCATTTCAGGTTCTCCGCTCCGCTTTATCTTCCCAATTTGGTTTGTTTGATATCTCGTTGGGTTTTGTTCCAGTCATTTAGATTAAGAGTATCTTATAGTTATTGCAAGGACGAGTTGATTTGATACGTATGTCGTGCAGATCGCTCCATACCTGCATGTTAGGAATTGGATCGTTATGTGAAATTGTTACAATTATCACTGAAAAAGAATGAATTTATGTCGATTCATGCGAGGCACAGACAGAAAATTGTTCTCTAAATTAGAAATAGAATTTGATTGTCTGGATCTATAAGAACTCATAGAACTTACATGGAGCTAACGCGCAATTATATGTTGAAGGATAATAAATACGTTCTTTAGTATTAGCAGAAAAATTGTAATTTTGAGTATTGAATGACTTATCTGGACTAAGTTTGACTTTGTAAAGGTTTGGTTATCTAAAATCCTGACATATGGCTGTATAAGGCAGTTATGTCTGTCAGTGGCTGCAGTAATAACGGGATCACAAAATTATCGATGCACACTCTCTACTAGGACTGCTTTAAGTGAGTAAAAACCATGAGAAATCTTGGTTCACGAAAAGTTGTATAGAGATTTGCATGAGTGACCTGACTGTAGTTTATTTCTTACTTGTGATCCTCCAAAACTTGCAACTATGAAATGTGGACACCACCTTCCATGAAGCAACCTTTTTCTTATTGTGTTATGGGCAACTATTAACTAGTTAGTCCTCAGATGATATTTAAGATATCCAACTTACTGTGGACAAGAGTTTATTTACATGACGGCATCCAATTGTTGTGTTGCTTCTCCAAAATTCTCCAAGTCATGTGAACTCTATTACTTTCAGATTTGGAATAACTAATTATGTAAAAATGTTGGTGCTGGAGTGCAGGTTTTGAGCTTGAAACCTCGTGCATTATATTTTCCAGAATTTGCGACAGCAGAACAGTGTCAGGCTATAATACGGATCACAAAGTCAAAGCTTAGGCCATCAACATTGGCTCTACGGAAAGGAGAAACTGCAGAGAGCACTAAAGGAATAAGGACAAGGTAACTATTTTCACTGTATATAACTGCGAAGAAAAATAACAAAATATATTTATGATGAGGGATGGTGCTAAGGCTGCATCTTTACTGGCAATCATTTTTGCTGAAAATTTGCTGTAGTTGTGTTATGTACACTTTTGATAAGTGACCCTCTTCTCCTTGTGTTCATATATCTGTTAAGTTGACAGTGGTTTTAATATAGTAGAGATGTGATGAGTTGTTGGCTTCTAGCTTCTCAACAGTTAACGGTGCTCCTTTGTGATATTGATTTCAATATAATAAATTTCATGGTGATGGTTTGGTAAAGTCATCTTATCTTTCTTTGGTGTAGTTTTAGATAGTATGTTAGTCGACAATGGATGCATTAACATGCAAAACAAATAAGCAGATTGTGATCAAAATTGTCTGTTTTTTTTCTTTTACTTGGACCTTCTCAGTGATCTGAATTTATTCGGATAAATTATGGGAGTTTTATGTCCTTGTTAGTGATGCAGCATCTAACCAAAGTAATGCATTTTTCTCTTTTATATATGCCTGGTTTCTGTATTTCTTTAATTCCTTTTGGTGAACAACAACATGCATTCTTGCTTTTCCAGCCATACAGACAAAGAATGCCATATGTCTTGAAATTCTATTATGATTTGCTATGTCCTGTAGTAAATTGATTACTCTTAGCAATTGGCAACAGTTCTGGCACTTTCATCAGTGCATCGGAAGATCCAACTGGAGTATTGGGGCATATCGAACGAAAATTGCTAGGGCTACAATGATCCCAAGAGACCATGGAGAGGTATTGCTTTGCACATTTCATGAATAAGATACTCTATGCAATTGCTCTACACAATTGCCTTTTATTCATGGATTGACTTTTCTTTTAATTGCTTTGTTTTGGATGAAACATCTCTGGAAAATTGCCCTGTGATTCCATATGTGGGCATCTGACCATGTGATCTTAAATGAAATTCTTTTGTGTCGACCAAGACTACTTCCATTTGGTATGATGTCTAACTGGGTACCTATGTTTCGAGTCCAGTTGATATCAACTGTTTTGACCAGTTTCAGCCATTCACTTTTACGAATTCCTAACTAGAACTAGCCTGAAAGCCCGTAGCAACTTGCTTTCATATATGGTGTATTCCATGATTGACATGATTGAGATTCGGGATTGTTTCCAAGCAACTTGAAATTTCTAGAGCGAGAAGAGGAGAATATTATTCTTCCAAATGAGTATACAAAAAACTTGTCAATGTTGACTAAGTAAAGGAAGATATTGAAGTGGAGGTGGTCTTAGAATATTGTGATGAAGAAGACATTGCATATAGTATAAAGGCTTCAAGGGAAAAATGACTGACATTATTTTTTTCCCGAGCAGCAGCCTGAGATCAGCAATTATTGCTTATCTTTGAAGACAACTTTCTTGATCCAAGATTTCAAAGTTCCTTGCTATAGAAAAAAATCCAACACAGCTATTTGATTTTTATTGAGCTGTCTATAGAATGAATTATAACATTGAGATGGCATATGTTGTATCGGCCAAAGTGGAAAGATACCTAATATTGCACACAAAGCCTACATTTAATATATGAAAGTCTAGTGCCAGAGGAGTGCAGTAAGAATTGTTTCTGTCTCTTCACCATGAAGTCCTAGATCTTCTGAAAGAGAATTTAATGATCTGGTAAAATTGAAGTAATAACATCCATTTTAAATATATGCAGTTAAATGTCAAAGAACATCTAATTATGCTGGAAGCTTTACCATTCAATGTTCTGGATGCAATTCAAAAATTACAGGACATGGTGTTATGATGTTTGAAGTTTTCCTACTTGAACAAAATATCCTGTAAATGACAACCCATAGATTAAAATACTCTCTGTGCATCTTGGTACTCTGATGTTCATATGGAATTTACACTTTATACGCCTGCTCTGTCTCTTCCTTTGTTACGTTAGTTGCTTCTCAATTTAGGATAACTATAAAATGCTTTATATGTAACATGTGGTGCTATCACCATGCTGCAGTCGTTCAATGTCCTGCGCTATGAGATTGGGCAGAGGTATGCTGCACACTATGATGCATTCAACCCAGCTGAATATGGTCCGCAGAAGAGCCAGAGGGTACATATTTTATGGCCTAAACTTTTGTGTGATTAATACTTAATATTCTTTACTTTCTAGGTATTTGATTTCTGATGTAGCATGTCTTTCCATTACTTGCATTGGAACTTTCAATATGCGATCATTCACATGTCCATACTTAGGCTTTTTAGCTTGTTTACAGATTAGTTCCATGGCAAGTCACATTTTCTTTTAAGTAAGCTTGTACATGTGTTTTAAATATGAATAGCTTGGTATTAGCAGTGGTAGTTCATATTACTCATGGACAGGAACTATAAATTAGTGCAAGAAAACAACACCAATCTTCGTTCATGCTTAGGTCGATTAATGTCCATGTCCATTCCCTTTAATAGAAATTCGTAATTATTTATAACGAAACTTACTTTCGCCGTAAAAATATTAACTGTTCATCGCCAAGTGATGTAATGTTATGCATGTCGGAAAAATCTCAGGTAAGTAAATGACATGGTAGCCAAGGTTCTGATTTGAAAATTTTGTCAACATTAAAATTTCAGAGCATTATGTGCTGATTTATTAACTCAGAAATTCCCAAGATATGGTTTCTGGGTTAAATTATGAAATAATTGCAGCAGTTTGATATTTTTGCCTGATCTGTTGTAGTTGATTTACAAATTGCCCTGGACTTAGATGTTAAGCATCAGCAAGGAGGATAGACTATATTCTTCAACGTTCTTTCTATGAATTAGTGCATGACTTTGTGGTCTTCCAGATTATATATGTGCTTGTTATCGCTGAATATTTGAAGTTGTATGACTTCAAACATAAGTACTTTTTTTATGAGAGTTAAGATTTTACAGTTTAGATCTGCCCTCTGGCAGGCAACATTTAGTATGTGAGGTAGAAAATACTTTTTGTGAGAGGACACTTATTTATGGTTTTGGGTACCCTGTACGACTTTATACCTGGATTCTATTAGCGACATGCTGTTTGCTGGTCTCATATGAAATTTAAGCTCATGTTATGCTACATCTACATGCAGCATCTAGGCACATCATTTTATGTAGCAGCAAAAATGCTGCCATGTCAGCATGTAAATAGGCATGCATAAAATCTGGGTTTGTTTAGGATATTTTATTTATTCTTTTCACCTTATGTTTGTTGCCATAGGCCTCTCCTGCAATAACATGATTTTAGTTTCAGCTTTTGCTTCTCAGTGGAAAACATGAAGAACGGCCAAAGTGGGCAACAAAATACAGCAGTGGGCCTCCACTCACTGCTGCCGCCTCAATGAACTGGGAAGCTGGTGGAGAAAAGGCCCAGTGACTGCATACCAACCCACATTGGCCAGGCAACTCAGGATATGGAGCAAGGGTGACATATCCCAGCTTCGTGAAGCCCATATAATACCCTATAGTTGTCATTTAGTCAAACCATAAGTCTGATTTAGAAATTAGATTAAAGAGACTATGATATTTAACCACTGTGGTGTGTATTTATTGTTAGAAATTGTTTGTACCTTATATGCAGTTCTTTTAGTTTTGGCCTACAACTTCACACTGTTAGGTCTTCAACAAATTCCACCCACAACACACTATTGAGATTCATTCCATTTGTTACTGACTAATATTATTGTGGTCAGGTTTTATAATGTTGTAGCCTCAATCTTGGAATGATCAGCAATATGATAAAAGAAGAAAATGCTTGCTGCTCATGATATTCATCTATACAACATATCTGCTAGCTATTGAGGAAACTTACCTTGATGCATTGAAAGATTCAAGTCATTTATCATGATGCATGTCCATTCACCTTGTTGGCCTCACTACAAATGTAACAAGCATGCTCATTATCGACTTGCTTGAAATGTTGCTAAAAGCTTCGTTTGGTGTCTTCTTGAATGCATTTATGCTAGCATTGTTGTATACGAACCCTCATGATTTTTCAAAAAAATGCAAAACCTCATCAAAATATTCTTCAGTAAGGTTCATTAATTGTAGATTTGTAGCGTCATCTCAGTGATGTCCTTGAAGATTCTTCATGTAGTTAACCGAGTTGGAAATCCAATTATTATGTGATCATGGTTCAAGGGCATGATTCCCATCTAATGCAATTAAATATTATTTAATAGGAATATAGTTGATAATTAAGTTTGCTTTATTACATTTATATATTTAAGGACATTATCATTTTCTTTGGGCTTGTTAGATGGGTTATGTCAATTGGCACCTTCCAAATGATTAGTAACATTCTTCTTTCTTATATCTGAATCTATATAGCTCCATCACGTATGTTGGCAACCCAGAAATCTTACCCCAAGATGACTTGCTTTACTCTTTTTTTTTTTGCCCCTTTTCCAGTATTTCTGTTAATGGTCTTCTGTTTTCCTGTCTTGCTATGGGCGAACTTCCTTTTCAGTTTTTTGCACTTAATATTGTAATTGCTTGATTGCCATTTGGTGCTTATAACTTGAAGAAACAAGGTTTTTTTTAAAACATATTTATATAATCTCTCAGGTAGCTTCTTTCTTACTATATTTATCGGATGTTGAGGAAGGGGGAGAAACTATGTTTCCTTTCGAGGTAAGAAGGTTTGATTGCTGCTCTTTTAGAAATTAAAAATTACTGCAGTTGCAATATAAGGTTCCATTTGTTGTGCAGAATGGATTAAATATGGACATTGGTTATGATTATGAAAAGTGCATCGGTTTGAAGGTGAAACCACGCCAAGGGGATGGCCTTTTATTTTATTCACTGTTTGTAAATGGCACAATCGACCCAGTAAGTTCGCTATCTTTAGCTCTTTTGCAATAATACATGATTCTTTTGTAGAATTTTGTGCACTTGCACAATTCTCTGCTGACAGATGATGCTAGATGACAAAATTGATAGCCTTTCAATCAGATTAGTAAGTCAGATTACACGTGCTGATCGATATCATGGTCACTTTGCTACACTAAATACGAGCTATTTGATAACTATTGATGCTCTTTAAATTTATGGCGAACTAGAGAATGTGCTTACTGGTGTGACAGGTTCCCAGTGTGTTGTTTGTTTGATAATTCATGTAATTATATGCCATATATCTTTGCATTGATAACTATACTGGCTAAAAGCTTGGCATGATTTTGCCAGTGGAGCAACTAAGATTTATAAGGCTAGTAGCAATAAGCAAATTATATGGTTATATGTTGCAGGGGAATAAAAAGTTTAGAAGACGGACTAAGAAATTGAAAGTAATAAACTGAAGGTTCTTTGGAAATTAATGAACGAACAAGATAAGAAACTTTTATGTTGGGTTTCCTGCTTTTCCACTTACTGTATTTCCCCATATTTCATCTCTCTAAGCAGCTAGCGTAGCAATGACTATTCAGCTTTTTGAAGGAAGCGCTTTGTCATAGTTAGTTGGGTTATCATGAAGTGTCATCTTCTATTCTACAAAGCAGGATGAGGAATTCGGTGTCTCCCGAAATTTTAGTCACATAGTGTTTCCTGGGAAGCTGTATGACATTGAACAAAGAAAATTTGTGATAAGGATGGCTCAATATTAAAGAATTCTCTTTTTCACCATCAATCGAAAATAGAACTGTGTATAGCATGATATGCAACATAACATGTATTGAATATATGAATTATTTTCATCCTTTTTTACAGCTTTCAGGTTTTAATGGTCCATGAAGGATAGAAAAGATCTACATAGTTAGAGAATCATTATTATGAACAGTGTATACTTGATCAAGGATGATTATGGCATTAGGAATAGTGGTGATTATGCATCATAACATGTGCTCACTGTATGACATTCTTTATTAAGGGTCAGTTCTAATTTTTATGCACTCATTTTTTTCGTAGACATATTTTATTATATGAATATAAATTTCCCTTACATAGTGCCAATTGAGAAAAATCTAAGAAATTCTGATAGAGTTACAGAGCTCTGCCACCAACATCGAATGTTATGAGACCAACTTGATAGTGGTGTGCTAGTTCATATAATTTTCAACGCACAAAGTTCACTTGTAGGCACTGGAACTGGATTCTGCTTAAATTATGTCTATAAATGCTCCCATTCGCACCTCTTGTTAGGGTGTGAGCTCAAAATATAGGGTGAAGAATCAATGCAGGTTTCAGAGTTATTTTGATTGATTGGGATTTATTGTGTATGCAGGCATCACTTCATGGTAGCTGTCCGGTGATTAAAGGTGAGAAATGGGTAGCGACAAAGTGGATCAGAAATCAGAATAAAGAGCTAATGTAATTTTACCATATACTTCAGTTTTATGGAATTTCTCCCCTTTTTGCGTAGTTTCAGTTTAAATTTAAATCTTCACGATGTATGTGCATCTTTTGTTTAAATGTAACTCAGAGAAAAGCAACTGAATTGGAAGAGTAAAATCTGGTAAATATCCAATTCAAATATGAAATCTCGCCATCTGAATCAAATATCTTTGTTTGCCAAAAGGATTAAAAAAAGTTCTTTCTGGGGAGAAAAGCTTTTTGTGTTGTTATGTAAAGAACCATTACTCATGAGTCACATGCTCATTATTCGGTGACTGCTGCTGGCATGGTCTTATAATTTACTTGATCCAGAAAATTCAAACAAATAATTTTAAAGTAGATTTAGATACGAGATGCTCGATGTAACTTGTGGAATGCTTTACTGATCGCAGCAAGAAAGCACTTCCACATTTGGCTGAAAGTCTAATAGATGGCGACAAGGCCTCTTGTTGACCTTGAGCCACACAATATAAATTATGTGCTTAGCATGTATAATCTGAAGAAATTTTTTTTGTAGCTGTGGCATCGGAGTCATCTATAAATCTTTTTCTTTGCTTTAACAGGGAAAGCAACCTGATTTGGCATCTGTCCATATAATATTTTCACCATAAATCTGATCTATTTGAGTATTCCTCTGTTTTTTTTTGAGAAAAATATTTTTTCCTCCTTCCAACTGCTGGTACAGCAATCCTGGATGCTTGTGATCAATCTTACTATATCTGGATGAGATATTAATATATCTAAGAGAGGTTCCTGAAGGTTTAGCTTAAGTTTGTTAATCAAGGTGGCTGAGAATTGTATCATTCTTTCTTGTTCTGTCTATGGAGCATGTGGTGATAAACATCAGGATTCGAGAAGAGTTAGCCAGAGGGCATGGCTGCTGCTTTTACAAATGGATTCGGTTGGTTTCACCTCTGGGTCTATCATGTCTTGGGTTGGCTCCCGGTAGCAGGTAGCCAGCCAGACCTCTTGTGTGTAACACACAAGTTGCAAATTAACAGATTCAATTATTTAAATCAATCTGAAGGTTATGTGATTTTTTTCTATTTTTTTCCGTGACCTCAAAGGACTTAGTGGCAGGGCACGGTGTCTAATTACTTGAAGACATGGTTGTAGTATCCTTGTCATCAGGATTACAACTATTGTAGCCTGGAAAGAGTGAAACGATTATAGGTCGATGTAGTGTTGCTTGGCCGTGAAGGGGGGGAAAAAAGTAATGTATATTTTGGATATAGTAATGGTACATATAACAACAAAACAAAGCATAGGAATTTGATTCAACTATCGATTTTTGTGTTAAAATAATAGCATATCCTAGATATCTAAGAATTATTGTTTAAAACTATTGTTCAATTCGGCAAAAAAGTGATCACATTGTGACTCTTACAAATCATCTCATCCGTATAACATCATAACACATATTCTGTGTGTCGTTTGTAGATGGTGCATACAAATGATCCAAGTTGGATCTTGTTTCTGTGCAATCATCTATTGCTGATAAAATACCAGATAGCACCCATCAACGAGCAATATTTTGGGAGCCTTTTTTTGATAGCAGATAAATAAACAATCCTGGATTCTGCTTGTCCTATGTAGTTAATCATCTACTTTTGATTAAAAGACCGAATGCTATAGATGTTAGCGATCAGTTAAACCAAACCGGACTAAATTATCAAGAATAGATTTCTAGACTTGGTTACCTTACGAACGATGCAAAACGTACATGATAATTGGAACCAAGAATGATTTGGCCACTGAGACAACTAAAAGTTACCATTACACTGTCTGGAATCTGATAATCGTGTATTCACATTTTGTAAAATTATTTAAGTTTTCGGATAATCTGCTATGCTTCATTGCTGTTAACGTTTAGTTTGGAAGGAAATCCTATCCGCCCGTTTATGGCGTCGCGTTCTAGGAAAAGAGACTCACGTATTCGACATCTTTTACAAACGGATGGAATTGTTCTCACCTTACAACGTGGACGGTCGATCCGCCTTCCCGCATATGATATCCTGTGCGCGAGTCCGTAAAACGGCATTTTCCTTGTCCAACGCGTCCGTCCATCGAATCCAGTCAGGGAAATAAAAATGGAAAATATTTAATTGGGGAACATTTCCGTAACGGCTAGTTTTTCCTTCAAATTTTGCCATCCGCCCATCCCCCCATCCACATCATTCTCCTCTCAAGAACTGCGACTCCCAACCCTCCCCTGATCTAAAGGCTTCCTTCTTATAAGGTTATATAGTTCCCTTCTCAAAGGATCTTTCTTCCTGGAAATCCATCCATCGCTCTCGCGCTTCTTGGTTTCTGCGAGTACTTCTTCTGCTCTGCACTCGAAATCGGGCGTTTCTTGAGCTCTCTCAAAGCCATGGAATCGAGCTGTGTCACCGCATCAAATGAAGCGATCAACGGGGCCGTTGACGTTTCGGAGAAGAAGGAACCGGATCTTGAAGCATCGACACCCGCAAGCGGGAGTGGCAGAAAGGTATTCTTGAAGAAATCTAACTCCACTGTAGGGTTTATCTTTCCATACTTTTCTCATAAGATTGAGGTTTGGTCTTTTCTTTAGAGTGCGCGAGACATCTGTCTTGTTCTAATCTACTATAGGGTTTCTGAGATGATGTTATTGGATCCTTTGAATCATATTGCTGGATTGTGTCAATTTTCTTGGTTTGCTTGATGTTCTACAACTTTTGATCTTATTCCGGTCTCTTGATTATGGATCGGTGTCCCATGGAAATCTAGATTGAAATTTAAACACGATCTTGATGTACCATGTGACAGTGGAGTTTTCTTTTTCTTTCTTTTAAACTTATGGGTCTCATTATTTTGGTTACTACCATCCATTGATTACAGATTGTACGATGAAAGGAGTTAATTCTATTTCTAGCCTTAGTCTAAGTATGTCATTCCTGTCTTTGTTGACAAGTGCTAGGATAGGAATGTGTATATTCATTAAAGAGAGATTGGATATATATATATATATATATATATATATATATATATATATATATA
>KE505350.1:96554-154293 GCA_000441515.1 Elaeis oleifera
ATATATAGATATTAACTGGCTTAACCTGTGCCTAATTCAAGAGCAGTATAAGTTATGCTAATATTGCAAAGGAGTGAATTCTACACTTTAATGGATGCACCTTGGAAGAAATAGCACTTCAGTGGAGTGTATAACATGACAATTTTGTCTCTCCTAGTCGATCTTACCATCAAAGGGCCTAAAAGTCAAAATTTGCGAGGTTTGGAAGAAAGATTTGAATCTCATAAGGTCATTGCTTATTTAAGCAAAGTATGTTAAAATGCATCATTATTTGAGTGACTTTGTCACACATTTTCCCATTTTACTTGTCTATTGCTCATTTTTGACTCTGATGATACATGTTTCCAAAATGTGCAATGGTTATAATGTAGATTAGTCATCAAGGAGTGCTGAAGAGGGAGGGGGAATCCAACACTAAGTATCCAAGTGTTGCCACATGGTAGTTTATTAGGCATATATGCGATAATTTATGGAACTGTCATTCCCACTAATTAATGTACCTCAACTTCCTTGATGATGTTCTTGAAATAATGAATGTGGAATTTGTTTTCTTATTACTTTTATCTGATCATCACAGGTTGTATGAGCTTTCGTGAAACTGTGTCAATATTGTTCTCTTGCATGTTTATGTGCGCAGACATTGCGTTATCTATATCTGTGGATTTTTCTTGAGTACAACACAGTTATCAATGACTGTGCAACATTGACACTCATCTAAGTCACTGCATAGTTTTTTTTTTTTTTTCATTACAAAACTGTCCTATGATTGTTTTAATCTTCTCTTTAAATATATCGAAGGTTTTTAGTCATTTCTTGTATTGAATATAAACGTGTTGGAGTTGGTTTAATTATAGGGCACTGACATATTAGTAAATGAATGTGGAAGTGAGATTGCCTCGCTGAGACTTAAAGTGAAGCTGTAGTATAACCGATAATGTCTTTTCATTTGCTAAATTATGTTATACTCCATCAGATTTTTGGTTCAAAACAATGTCCAAGACAATCTTGATTTGAATCTTGCATCTGTTTACAACAGGCACCGTTAAAAACCTACTAATTAATGTATCTGCTGAAATCATCTCCAAACAAAAAGGACTGGAAGAATGTATGTTAAAACACATGTTGAATGTTGAGCCGGACCAAATAAAGAAGATAATGCCTATTGGTCTGTTGTTATTGTGTTCTTGTAGAAACTGTTACCACTGACTTCTGGTTTTTATTGCTGTCATTTCTGCTCATCATACATATTATTTAATTTATGAATTCTTAATTGAAATCTATAGGTAGATGACCTTAGGTCCATGGTGACAAACTTAATATAAGCTGGAGTTATTTTAGACACAAGCATTTTCTTATAGCCCTCAAGGATATATACGGATATTTACGGATTTACATATCATTCATTTCATGAGGCTATTAAACACACTTCACCATATTAATTTCCAAAGCAAACCCCTTCTCATGTTTGTTAGCTATATTAGGTTCATATACAATAGAAATAATGGCATCAGCCTATGATTGCTTCTATACAGAGTGGTGGATTGAAAGATATTGGAAACTCAATTCTGAAATCTATCAATAAATCCACACTACAAATTAAGAAGCCCACCCATCGACGAAGTGCTTCTCCACTGAATTGGTTTCCACGGAAAAAGACAGACTCTTACTTAAAGAGAAAATAAGGCATCTGCAGGTAATACTGTTATCATCTATTTATATGTGTGTTCTACAGATTATTTTGCATTTCATACTAATATCTGTTACTTCTTATAGGAGGTTGGAGGGATGAATCTTTCTCTTGATGAAACTCTAGGAAATGCCAACCCTCATTATACTAGGATGGCAAGGGAAAGATTGCAGCAAGAGAGGCAGCAAGAAAAGCTATGGAAGCTCGTAAAGCTGCAATGGTTGAAGCCTCTTGGTGCCGAATACTTCAAGCATCAAGGTGACATTCTACTAGAATATCACATTCATCAATACATAAAGGCTTGTTTGGTTGCCCATAATTAGGCATCGGAACTCTGTTTAGCCCATGGGAGCCCATTTCGGGCATTGTTTGGCCTGATATGGAGCTAAAGTGAATTCCTATACTGGCCCAATTTAGAGAGATGCCCTGAAGTGGCTTCAGACCACTTCCACGAAGTGGGCTCCCGCTCATCCTACTTATACCAAACCAAATGAGCCCTTACAGTAACTCATTTTATTGATCATTTTGTCAATTGCATAGGATCCAAAGCAAAGAAGCAGCAGCTGACATGGGGAAAGCACAGAAATCTGCAGCAGAGGCTTTTGAAGCAGCGAGAGCTATGGGAGTAATGATGTATGATAGACCTGATTGTCCAAGGCGACCATGTGAAATAGAAACATCTGCATCCATTGGAGGAAGATCCACTCACACAGTCACTGCTTCTTTGAAACTGCTTTTGAGGTAGATAAAGAAGTTGCCGCAGCAATTAAGAAAGCATTTATACTTCTTGCAAATAGTCCCTCTTCCTCAAACAAAGAAGAATTTAGAGATTTGCTGCGTAAAATCAGTCAGAATCCTGACACTGATGATACTTTGGAGGAATTATCAGAGACATCTTCAGAATGTGAACCTGATCCTGCAAGCAATGCAGTCAGGAACAGGAGAGAGAAACAAAGAAGAGAGCAGAAAACAGTCTATTCCAGCAGATCGCAGTTGCAGCACTAAGTCAAACATGGAGCTTGTTGATGTGATGCTTGACAGGCTTAAAGGTTTGCAAGAAGATGAGCTTTCTTCTCTTGCTGTTATTGTTGCCACTTGTGGCCTGAATGCTGCACTTCTTGAAGTGGAAACTGGCAAGGAGCATGATCTTGAGTCAGTTAGCAATTACACAATGGGTTCTATGGATGAACATTTGAAAAGAAGAAACTGTGGCAGAAGTACCCAGTCTCGACAAGTTTTTGGTGAAGCATTTCTCTCGGCTTGAAAGAGAAGTTGAAGAAGCACGAAATTTAAAGAACAGCAAATTGGCATCAGAAAATCTGAAAGCTTCAGGAAGACCTGACACACAAGTTGCTAATGGTATTGCAACATCCGCAGAGTCCACCTTGGACCTTGGAAGTATACTTGTAAAGCATGTCTCAAGACTAGAAAGGGAGATCCAGGAAGCCAAGAGGATCTCTCACAAGAACATTCCATCATCAGAAGATGGGAAGACTATGGAACTCAATGTCGAAAACGAAGTTAACAATGAAGATGGAACATCTAAATCTAATAAGATTGCTGCACCGTCATCAGGGTCCACCCCGATTTGGGCAGAACTATTCTTCAGACCATGAAAAGGAGATCACATCACATGAGAAGAATGCAAACAGTTGAAAACTTCTCAAGGTCTGAATGAGGAGAAAGAAAATATAGACTCTAACATGCTTATGCCATCTTCCTGCACTATTGAAAGAGCTAAATTGGAGGTATTGAAAGAAACAAAGGAACACCTGGGCCTCGATAAAATATTAGTCAAGCCAGTTCACAGGTTGGAGAAGGAGAAAATGCAAGCCTTACAACATGGAGCTGACAATGTGATGCCAAGAAGCCAGAGGAAGCAAGGAGCTGAGATGACAGCATTGGAGAGTTTAGATAAGGTATTAGTAAAGCATGTTTCAAGACTTGAGAAGGAAAGTTAGCCGTTGGAACAAAGGAAGAGATGATGACAGTGAAAAAAGTGATCCACAGTCTAAAGAATGTGTGGAGAGTTTGGATGGAATTTTGGTCAAGCATCAATCAAAACTTGAGAAGGCCAAGTTAGCTGCCTCTCAACAATCAGCATATTATATCAAGCATGTGGATGCTCGTCGAGAAGCAAGGGAAGGGAGTTGCAAGAAGCATGGGGAGGCCTGAGCTTGGGAAATTCTATACGACCACACCTCTCGAGGCTTGAGCGAGAGAAGGTAGGCATTGATGGGTTACTCTTTCAGAGCCTCATACTTGTTTCTCCAAGTTAAAAGTTTGAAGAATTCCAACTGTTATGTTGCAGGCTGCTTGGAGGAAAGCTGAGGAGGAAGAGCGAAGGCGAGAAATGCCGCTATGAAGTAAACCTAAGATTCTGTTCCTTGCTGATGTTTTCTGAATTTCCTTAAAGATATACGTATATTCATTTTCCTATCTGACGTACCATTCTTTGTTGCTTGATGAGTTTATAATGTTGAATAGGCCCATAGAAATATTGGAATAGGTCAGTTTAATTTACACTCATGTGAAGCAGCAATTCTTGGTTAATGAGAGAAGTAACTGAGTTACAGATGAGACCTACTTCACCATACATTTAGGCCAAGCCACGCCTGGTATATGGACCAAAGGCTTGGGCGGAAGTCTTGACGCTTGGGCACAAATATTCATAAAGTTAAATGAATTCCACTACTTTTATTGGAATAGGTCTATTTTTTATTTTATTTTTATTTTAAAAATATATTTGGTATATAATCAATTGTATTTTAAAACAAACGTAGTAATGGTGATTGAGATGATAGTGGTGATTGGTCCACGATGATATATAAGAGGGGGCGATGATGACATTGGTGATACAGTGGAGGCAATAATAGTATAGGTAATAATTGCAGCGATGATAGTAGTGGTGAGAGCACTAACGATGTAATGGAGGTGTTAACGATAGTGTTAGTTATGTGATAAAGATTGCAAATGCAGTAATGATAATCACAAAGATGGTGATGAAGATGGCAACAAAGACAATAATGATGGTGGTGGTAGCTATTATAGCAAAAGCAGTGATGATAGTAGTAGAGACAGTGGTTGTAGAGATGGTGTGAAGAATGGCTGTGGTAGTGGTGGTTATTAAAGAGATGAGTTTTATTTTTAAAATACTAAAAGTAAGAATTTCTTATTTTGTATTTTTGAAATATTCAAAATAAGTTTTAAGAAATAAAAAAGTAATACCAAATATATTTTTATGTTTATCACTATAATTTATTTAAAAATAAATAAGAATAAAGCAATGCTATAAAGGAAGGGGTGATGATGACATTGGTGGTATGGTGTAGGCAATAATAGTGGAGGTAGTAGTGGCAGCAATGATAGTGATGGGGAGGCACTAACAATATAATGGTGTTGATAATAATGATAGTTGTCTGATGGAGGTGGCAAAGGTAATGATGGCGACTGTGAAGATGATGGTGAGGATGGCAACGAAGATAATAATGATGGCGGTGGTAGCGGTTATAGCAAAAGTAGTGATGATAATAGTAGAGGTGATGATTATAGAGATGGTGTTAAAGATGTGATGGTTAAAGAATGAGTTTTAAATTTTAAAATATCAAAAGCAAGAATTTTTTATTTTATATTTTTAAAATATTGAAAATAATTTTGAGAAAATAAAAAGCAATAGCAAATATTTTTTATCTTTATTTCTATGATTTTATTTAAAAATAAATAAGAATAAAGTAATGCTATATACAAGGGGAGCGATGATGATATTGGTGATATAGTGGAGGCAATAATAGTGGAAGTGCCAGTGGCAACGATGATAATGATGGTTAGAACACTAACAATGTAATGGAGGTGAATAGTAGCAATTGTGTGATGAGGTGGCAAGAGCAATGATAGTGACCACCAAAGATGGTGGTGAGGATGATAGTGAAGAAATGACAACGGTGGTAGCGATAGCAAAAGCAGTGATGATAATGGTGGAGGCAGTGGTTGTAGAGGTGGTGTTAGGCAGTGGTAGTGGTGGTGGTCAAAGAATGAGTTTTAAATCTTTAAAAATATTGAAAATAATTTTAAGAAAATAAAAGGTAATACCAAATATATTTTTTATCTTTATTTTATAATTTTATTTAAAATAAATAAGAATAAAGCAATGCTATAAAGGAAGGGGTGATGATGACATTGGTGGTATGGTGTAGACAATAATAGTAGAGGTAGTAGTGGCAGCAATGAGGGTGATGGTGAGGCACTAACAATTTAATAGAGGTATTGACAATAGTAGCAGTTGTGTGATGGAGGTGGTGAAGATAATGATTGTAAAAAAGTTGGAGGCACCTAGCATCCAAAATTGAGACGGGTATGCCTTTCTTTAGATAGTGGGAGTATTTGATGACTCATTTGTATCGGATCGATCAACAACGACACCTACTACGAACCTATGGTTAGGCTCGCATGTGATGCTAAGCAAGGACTTCCCCTCCGATGGAAATATAAGCCCTCAAGCCGAATTTCTTTGCCGAGTTTCCTCTCGGAGGTTTTTGGTCAATCCCTGTGAAGTCTTTCCTGAACATCAATATAGTAGTAATGCTTTAAATATTACTCTAGAAACCAAAAGAAACTTATGTAAAGACTTTCATCCAGCATCTGAAATACAAATCTAGAAGTGCTGAACATAAGCATTTTCTTTCTTTCCTTTCTTTCCTTTTCTTTTCCATGCAACCATCCAAACAACCAACTCTTGCTACTTGCACCAGAAAGAAAACCAGCTCATCTTGCTACCATTACTAGGGCCCTAGGCCTCTCCAGTTGTTACAATATACGTGACTTTAAGTCACATTGGTTGGATTAATGTATACCATGCACTCCGGCAATGTGTATACAATACCACCGTCTGTGACCAGCACACAAGTAATCCTTTTTTTTTTTCAAAAAAGAGTCATTTAAGTCTAAATTGGAAACTACTTGTAAGTTGCCGCCATTATTTGACTTGCCAGCCGCTTGCAGCCTCTAAGCAGTTGGCCGCTTCCAGTGCCTTTTGACTACCAAGTCCTCTGTTACCTGATCCATCCAAGTGGAGGACAGCCAAGGAGGCACCCATGGATTGGGTTGGAGGGCCCATGCAATAATTTCTCGTTGCCGACACCTGTCCTCGCTGTCTACCACAAATTGCATTGCCAACCAAGTGACCTACGCTCCTCCATTTATTGGCCTTTTCCTTGAGGCCACAGCTTGATCCAAAATAGGATGCCATCCGTCTCTCTCTCTCTCTCTGTCTCTCTGGACTTATTTCTCTCTCATCACTGGTGGAGAAGAAGACGCGGACCAACATTAATGGTCGACGTCTTCAATTCTCTCAAGTCAATATTAGGCAGCTAAAGTGATCGAGTTATTTAATTTTGTAAGATCACTCCTACAGAACTTTTTTCTCACCAACCTCCTCAAGGACAGAATAATGGAGTAAAACGACAGGAAACTCCCACACGTATTTGACTTTGATTTACTTTTTGACCTACTTGCATGCAAACCACTGTTTGGCCACTCGGTTTGGAACAGAGTTTGCGAACTCCCACCGACGATTCTTAAAGCTAGTGACGATCAGAAGAGAGCAAAAGGAAACAAGACTTCCAAGATGGTGATGTGGGGTGTATGATTTAGCTCAAGTGAAGAGTCTGATAGATAATCAAAGGAAAAGGCATATTGTTGTTGAGTAATTAAAAAGGATTGTTAAAAATTGATAGCATGGAATTAGAATGCTTATTTTTTTTTTTTTAAATGAGAAAAGGTTGTTTCGAACAAAAAATGCAAAATATTTCAAAGATCGAGTAGTAGTGCATGATTCCAACTAGGTTGGTTCCATACAGGTAACCGCTGTGTATTAATTATCCAGTTTGAAGTTTTATCGACCACTCTAAATATGCTCAATCTCCATGGACGAATGGAGGGACTAAATATCCTTTGGATGACTTTGACGATATCATTAGCTTTTCTTACTTTGAACATTTCTACTTTTAAGGCACCACATCTCAAAACCTTGTGTATCAAATGGGAATCCAAGAGAAAGCAAGAAGAATAAGAGGAAAAAAGTAGAGAAAAGGAGAGGAAGCTCTCGGTGACTCACCAAATGTATATTTGGAACGGTTCCTCGAGTATCTATTTATTGGGTGGATTTCTACCTTGTTATACAATAACACACCTCAAATACAACTCAGAAACTCCTCTTCTATTCAATTTAGGAGATGATGTAGATGCCAATCCAACTTTGACTGAAGTCTACCATTGACAATGATACACAAAAGAGGATATTCCTGCTTCAAAGGATGCTAGAAAAATACGTAATATATAGATTTAAAAGACTAAAATAACAATTAAGTAAGATTAAGGATTCACTTATTATTACTCATCTAAAGCAAGAGGCTTTACATAAACTATAAATAAACTTAATAAATAGCGATATATGAGTTCTTATCAAAACAGTTCTCCTCCTCTAATTCATTTTTTATCTGCGATCATTCTTCTCTCCTCCTCTTTCTCGTCATTAATTTTTTTTTCTCATCTTTTTCTTCCTCTAAATTCATTCATGAACAAAGAATATTTTCATCCATTGAGAAAAAAATCTAATATTATTTATTGAAAAAATAATAATTGGATTATACTAAAATATATCATTAATTAAAAATCAATTTGATATTTTTTAAAATATAAAAATATAAATAAAATTAAGTTAAAATTAAATAGGTGTTTCCAAAAAAAAAAAGGCGATACATGGGCACCTGTATGGAGGGAAAAATACAGGCGGAAGGAATAATAAAATATTTTTATCACTTAAATAATAATGGTACACGGCACTCCAGTTTCAGACTTTTCGCATGTTGTTACCCCTTGGATCGCTTCCCAGGATTTCTTGCGCCCCTTTCTTACCCCTCTCCCTCTCGCCCGCCGCCACCCCTTCCCTCCTCTTTTTTATCTCTCTCCCTCCCCTCTTGTCTCCCCTCGCGCGCGAGAGAGAGAGGCAGCGAACGAAGGAAGAGGCTTCGAAGAGAAGAAGAGAAGAGGAGAGAGAGAGAGAGGGAGCGGAGATGGGAGGAGGCAACGGGCAGAAATCGAAGATGGCGCGCGAGAAGAACATGGAGAAGAACAAGGCTCCCAAGGGTTTTAATCTTATTCCCCCTCTCTCGATCTTTTGGTCTGTTGGAATTCTCTAGATTTCTACTGTTATCTCACCGATCGATCGACGGTTTGATGTTTCGGTGCAGGGAGCCAGTTGGAGTCCAACAAGAAGGCCATGACAATCCAGGTTATTCCCGTTTCCTTTCTCAATTGGAATGAGTTTCTGAGATGAAAGACGTTTTAGGGTTTAGATCTCTCTGTTGTTTCTTTCGAGATCATATGTAATTGGTTAGATCTTGGCAGATCCGCTCTTATTTAGTGGAAATCTTGATCATTAAGGTGAGTACTGGTAACAATGGAAGGATGACAGCATTCTATCTCGAGGCCTTCGGATCATCCATTGAAATTTATATTTTAATGGCTGGTTGTTTGTTGGGATGGTTATCTTGCTTTGTTGGGCGATTTGTTTGTGTGCATAGTGGTTCTGGGAAGGATCAGTAGAGATCGATGAAGGTCAAAAGATCAGAGCTTTTTATAGTGAGAATAATGTACCGAAAGAAACGATGGATTTCTAGACTCTATTTTCGAGAGAATTTTGTGCTTCTTTGGAAAACAATAGATTTGAATATCTATCGAGAGGGTTTTCACTGGACACACTGAGTATTGATGACTTTCAGTTGCCAAATATGGGGAATGATTCTTGGTCATACCTACAAACAATAAAATATTTTGTTATTTGTGAGTTGCTATATAAACATAAATGTTTAAGTTATTTTGAGCAAACCAAATTTGTATTTATTCTGAACCTAACCCCCAACCATTTCCCCCCATTGTGGACCAATTTTGTGCATTATATGCAAAATAAATTATTCTACATTAGGTAGTATAATTATGCATGTCGGTGAACTGTGTTCATATTCACACTTGCACATATGTTGTGTCATTGGACATGCTTTTATTAGTGAAAACACCCTAGAAATTAAGATATTTCACAGTTTTGTTGGTTTTCCTGATCAGCTTGCCCCCCATCAAAAGTAATGTTTATTGCATTTATTATTAATCATACTAAATTTTTGTAGGCTATGATGAAGAAGTTCTATAAGAGGTTAAATGTACCTTTACATATTCTGTTATAGCATTATAGGCTTCACATAGGGCTTTCGACAAACACTGGTGGGATTGTGTAACTGGTCCTTTTGCTGTCACTGTGTCTATACACAACACATTTATGTTTTCTGTGTATCAGCAATTTTGGTAACAATATTTGGGTTCAGTTGGATGAGAATTAGTTGGTCTTGATTGGAATGATGATGCTTGGCTTTATGTTTGTATTACTTGTGGATACAACTACTTAAAGGGTTTAAAATAATAATAATAATTTTACAAACTTGCAGGTATTCTTTTTTTATGTTGTGGCCCATCCACCTAATGTGGACAGTCATTGGGCAAGACTAGTCTTTTTGAGCCATTAGTTCTGATTGCTTTCTTTATAATATCATGGATCGGCAAGCTTCTTGCGTACCTATCTCTAGATGACTTTTGATGGTGCATCATTGATTGAAAGCTGCAGGTTAGTGATTGTAGGTTCATTTAGATCCGATCGGGGCTAATGTAATTAGCAGAAATTACTTTGTCAGTTTGATGTACCTAATTACAATTTAGAGGAAAAAAAGAGAACAGAGGATTGAGTAAAAGTGGGGTTAGGATAAGTATAATATGAGGGGAGGAAGAAAGTAGAGGGAAAAAAATAAAACAAGAGAATTTATTTTTAAATGGTCATCAAACCAATTACTCCTTTTGTAGTTAAAGCCATATCAAGATTTACCAAATAGCCTCCTTATTTAACTAGGACACCTCTAGGCATTTTGACATCCTTGAGAAAGAAATAAGAAAAAGAACATATACAATACTTCTAAATGTTGAATTAACAAGTTATTTTTTTCTCTGTAGGTCAATCAGAGAGTCATCAAAATCAAACAAAGACAATTCTAATGACTCAAAACATGTCCTAATGCAGCTAGACCTAATGTAGGACTTTTTGACGCTAAACTTTACAGCTGCATTTGGTTGGGAAATAGAGGTAACCTTGTTTGTATGTAACTAGAGTAATTATAAAAGGAATAGGATGAAAAATGTGATGAAAAAGTGGGAAAGAGAGAGTGAAAAGATTATAAAGAGATAAATAACCCATGAGACAAATCACTAGATAAGTCAGTTCTGGGTGGAGGATCTAGTTGACTTATTCCATGAAAAGTGGGGTATCCTATGTTGACTGGAATAATCCTATCCCATGAAAAGGGGCAGATTTTGGCAGGATAACCTGTCATCCCCTATTTTATTTTGGTTAATCTTGCAACCAAATGCAGCCTTCTAAAATAGGAGTTCAAGACCCACCAGAAAAATAGCCCCAAAATTGCAAGAACATATAAAATATCTATGTTTCTAATGGTTGAAGAATACAAGAAATTGAAAATAAATACATTAACCAATTGTAAAGGTAGTGTAAATTTAAGCTTCATTTATATTAAAAAGCAAGGTCTGTAAGATTGGTATCATAAACCATTTCTGTATGTTAGCAATTCAGTATGGCAACAACTGTATCGGGACAGGCTCCCAGCACTTTTTTCTCATCTTAGTTATGGTATTGCTTAAAACTGGGTATTGAGTGGAATTGGTTAATTATGCTCGAGTTAGATTGCTTCGACCCAAGTCCCAAACCAAACGGACAAACTAACCTAGTTCCACATCAGGTCGGTTTGGTGCACTTTGCACCAGGTGGTTCAGGTTGTTTTGCAAACTTTCAAAAAGCATCCTACCATAGTTGCCCAAATGCTTCTTCAATTATTAAGTAGATGACTTTATACTAATTTATATCTAAAGGCCCATTTTTTGAGGATAAAGACTTACTCAGGAATCTATATTTTTTGGATAAGTATTTTCAAGCAATATTTAGACAGAAAATACTTTATCCATGTTCTTTTACATATAGAAAAATGGCTCAGAAATTTGTTTCCTATGTTCTTTTACATTACTAAATTCCTGGACAAGTTGCTAAGATTTATCCATCTTTCCCATAATACCCTTTATTATATATAATAGTATAGTATAATATTTTATATTATAATATATTATATTTTGTATGTTATATAATATTATATATTCATAAATATATATTGTTATATATAATATAATAAATTATATTATATATAATATAATAAAATATATATTATAATATAGTATATAATATTAATATATATTAAATAATATAAGATATTAATATTATATTATAATAATAAATAAGATACTATACTAAATATTATATTATCATAATAATATATTATATTAAATAATAAATATTATTGACTGATAATAATATTATATTATATATAAGATGGTATTATGTATTATTTATTATTGTTATAGGGTTAAGGTATATTAGGAATGAAATAAAAAATGTTATTTCTCAATTGATGAAAAAATGACTTACCTACCTCCTAGGTGGGTGAGACTTCTCCTCTCATTTCATGGATAAATGGTATCCATAGGAAAATAATTTATCTACCTAGAGAAGTGTGAGAATATGATAAGTTGGTCAATGGGAAAGTTGACCAATTTTTCTATGATATTTACCTACCAGAAAACGGACCCTAAGTATAAAGAATGTTTTTCAAACATCTGCTACTGGGCAATAAAAGGAACAAGTTAATTTTATAACTTCAAAGCCAGCGAAAGGAGTTAGGCTGTAGGCAATAGGAGCGATGAATGTTAAAAGAAAATGTACAAGAAAAAGTGAATATGCTTGAATCAATTGATCAAGGCTAGAATCCGGGCCTTTAAGTTGCTGTCTTAGTTAACACATAGTAACCTTCTTTATCCTAAGAATTCTAGATCTCGAACTCTAAGAAATGAGCTGTTTATTTATGGGATGTTCGGTTGTAGGGAAGTGGATACTAAGTTTTAAGTTTTAACGAGTGATGCATTTGCTTATATCTTACGGTTGGCATCTATGTCATTCAGGTTGAAATAACTCACATAATTAAATACTTGGATTTGTTTTGTCTGCAAGCAATCATCAGAATCTTTGGAGCCTAGAAGTGAGTTATGTGCAAGAGGGTTTCCAAAATGTGATTCTCATTCCAGATATTTGGCATGATAAACTTGATGCTCTGAAAATGTTAGAAAAATGTAATTAGACAAGGACAGATCATCATGCATGTCCAACTTTGGTCAAGCATTTATGTTGGTGGTTGACCATCGTTGACCTTTGCTAATAAGTAAATAAATTACAATTATGACTTGCAATTTTTGTAAAGCGACTTTAAGCATAGATTTGTTGTACTAAATTGTAACACTCGCAATAGTCACATGCTACTAAACAGACCCAACTGGCAACAAAACCAGGAGAGATTTTTCCAGGTCAAGTAATTTTTGAACGTTGTACTTGTGGGATATGTATCAAGTTCACGGAATGGAGTGAGGGTTGCATCAACCATCCAGTGAGTTAGAATTTTTCCATATTCTTTTAAGTAATTTTGCTTTGGCTAAAATAAATTTGTGGAAACAAAATTTCAGAATATGATCACTGATTGTCAAGGATGCCATTGTATGAGTCCATGCAATTCTGTGTGCTTCAGATCTATAATATTAAAGGAACTGTAGATAGCATCTTCTATTGTGCAGCTGTGCTCCTGGTACGAAGGTAACATGGCTTGTTGATTCGGTTGCAATAAGTCAAGGATGTCAACCATATCTATAATGGCAGGTTATCTTATTCTTTACTTGCTGATGATGAGCATACATTGTATCGTGTTGATGGAAATGCAATGTTTTACTGAACTATTAGGGTTTCTTTTTTTCTTTTCTTTTTTTTTTTTGCATCTCTCTAATGGAGTTATTCTACATTTTTTTCAGAAAAATTTAATATTGATTACAATTCTAAGTCTATTGTTAATATATCAAATCCTGAAAACTTAGGTATTGGGATTGTATGCATCATGGATGCACCTTAGCAATACGTTGCTATATTGTTTCACTTCTCTAATGAGATCATTTATTGTTTACATGGAATACTTTTTCTGTAGCTACATTGAGTGGAAACGTTGCCTTCAGATTGCGTAATGCTGTCTTTAGGGAGGAGAGAAATTGGCAGTGGAGAATTTTATTATGAAACCGTAGAATACTTGGATGGGAGAATAGGTTTCTCTCTCTTGGTGGAGGGATTTTCCTTACCCGTTTTGCTTTCTAAAATTGAACGTGTCGGTTGAGACCTCATAAATGGCACTACTTTCAGCATTCATTTTCTCACCAAACACTTCATGCATGGTTTGCACGGTTGAGTGCAGAGCTAAGATTTCTTGAATTCTCAAGCTAATTGTTATGATTCGTTTTGAATTATGTTGTTACAGTGAGCCATGATTTCATCATTGTTATTTAGGTCTCCCAGATGATAGCCTTTTTAAATTATTCACAATTGCTCTTTTGTCCCGAATGCAGTGCAAGGTATGCATGCAGACGTTCATTTGTACCACATCGGAAGTGAAATGCCGAGAACATGCTGAAGCAAAGCATCCAAAATCTGATCTCTATCAGTGTTTTCCCCACCTTAAGAAGTAGAGAGCTATCAGGAAGCATCATCTCTAGTCAAATTACATTAGATATGGATGTGTTCTATAATTTAGAGGATGCAAACTTTATCCCTTGTAGTATTACCGAGTATTGCATCTTTACGTTGTAGTCCAGTCTGCTGTGCTTTGGACTCTGAGAAAGTTGGTATGCATGCTTCCTGTCTAGCCCATTGCTTGTTTCCGGTTGCTGTTTGTGATAGTTTAATATTTATGTTGTTGCAGTTCCACGTAAATTCTATAGAAGGTGAAAAGATGACAGTAATAAGGGCTTGCGAGGTAATTGTGCCCTGCCACGACATCTTGGCTTATACTTGCACGTGTCACGCTGCAATAATTAATATGGGTTGAAATATCAGTTAGTTCCTTTTTTATTTTTTATTTTTATTTTAATGAGGTCTTGGTAAAGAAGAGAACGTGATGCTCGTATGGGGAGAAGGCAAAGAGAGCGCGATGCCGCTGCTGTTTGAATTTTACCTGCCGGTCGATGAAGCGTGTCTCGCTGAGGTGAGAGCCGCGACCCAGTGAGAGACGCGACCCACCGGCGAGACTCGTTGCATTTACCTGGAAACGGGACGCGTCACTCACAGAACGGCAATAAAGGCGTGGGGATGGGAATTTGTCAGTGGTAGGTTTTGTTGAATTTTTTTAATCATAATAAATGTAATGGTTTTTATTGGATGGTATAAAATTCAGATGATAGAATAGTTTTAATCAATAATTTCTTTGAGACGGGCGGCGAAGCAGCTGGGTATAGCCTGCCGGCTCTAATAAATAACAAAATTAAAAATAAGGAAAGAAAGAAATAATAAGGAGAGCAGGGCTTGAAATAAGCATCATAACTTATTGATTGGGAAATCTTCATATGTCAAACAAAATACATAAGGAACGCCTTCACAAAGAAAAAAAAAAAAAAAAGAGAGGAAGAAGAAGAAAAGAGCAAGAAAGGAAAGAAGAATAAGAACAAGGAAGAATTAGGGGGGCCGTACTGCAGTTGATAGACTTTAAGGCTAATCGGTAAACCGGTCTCATCAAAATTCCGCACTAGTAAAGAGTCATGCTACGAAGTTCTCATTTTGCAAAAATGGTCGTGTTTCTCATACTCCACATGAAAAAGGAACTCAAGACCACTTTGTTTTAGCACAAACTAGATGATCAACTCAAGCATCAATCATGATTTAGTCCGTAGATTTGCATAAAGACTGAAGGTTTTAATCCAAGAAGCTACCAAATGCCATTGACTGCCAAACTAGAACAAACATTTGGAATCCATAAAGATCACGCCATCTTGAGGCTCAAACATTGGAAGAGCCAAGGTGGCTGCTTTACTCCATCCTGTCTCATTCCTTCTCCAACATTAAAGGAACTGTTCCTCTCATATGGAAAGCTGAGGTTTATGTCTGGCGCCTGACTCAGTCCCCATTCATGGCCTCTTGATTTGACCCCACTAGACTCCGTTGAAGATGAGTTAAAGCTCGTTCCGGGAGTTCCATCTCTCTCACTCCCGCTGCTTCTTATGGCCAGCGTTAGCTCTATATCACTTTCTTGTTCGATCTCTAGCATCACATCTTCTTCAGCATTTTCTATGTACTCTTCTGCTGGGAGTTCCAGATTAAGTGGCCGACGAGGCCTTCTCTGATGGTGGTTGTTATAACGGGGTTGACATGAACCTGTCCCATGCTCTCCATTTCCCATACTGAGATTAGCTTTAGGACATGCAAGATCTTTTTGTCTCTTGAGCTTAATATCTTTCATATCACTCATTAGTAGCTTCTGAACTCTATACAAGCGATGGAGTTCATGAACCTGATCCATATATGAGAACATATCTAAGCTCTCAGACTAGGACATAAAATGGCCAAAATGAAGGAAAGAGGGGAGCTGAGAGCCTACCTGCTGTCTGAAGGTTTCTTCATGCTTCAGGATGGCCATTTTCATTCGTTCTTTATCGTAGTGCTTCAAAACTTCATCAGTCTTCTGCGGATTGTCTGTTGGTGCCCTGCTGCAGCTAGTCAGAAGATCGCGATTTGGTTGGGTTTTGTCTAATCAGTGCTGTGTGCAATATGGATGTTGATTATATCTCAATATGTTCCAGTTATTCTTGGGAGCTATCAATTTCAAGTGCTGATTGAATCCTGCATATATTCAGATTCTAAGTCATTGACAATGATTGATTGGTTTTAGCACTTAAACAGATGCCTTATTATGGTTGACAAGATTGAACTGATGGCCAAGATAACAACATAAAGAAAAGGCCAGATTCTATCTGACATTTTGAGCAGAGAGAAAAAGATGGTGATTGTAAGTTATGCTGATACCTGGTAATCCACTTTCAGTAATGGTGTGCTTCCTTTTGGTTATACTTCAAGATTTTTTTGCAACGGCTTCCAACTTTATAGTAGACAAACTATATTCAATCGATTGCATGCTGGATGTCATTCGTTTGGGAGGAATAAAGTGTAATAGAGGAATAAATTTTAGGTCATAGATTCTATTTTTCTGGACTGTCCTGATAAATAGAGGACATGATAAAATAAGTATGACATGGAGAGAATTCGAATGCCTATTATGCATCAAACAAAGTAGAATGCAGTAACATCTTCCAAAGAAAACAACGCCAAGTTAATTGTAGGCAATCATAAAAAGCAGTCAAGCCAGGATTTAGTGACATGCAACCTATTGAAGGGCTTCCAAGCAAATTTAGTGTTTTTGGTGAAGGAAATCTGATCTAAAGAAGATTTGACGTCCACGGTAAGATTTTGGTGATCGCCATGTTACTTAATCTTGTCCTTGAGATTAAAATTTACATGATTAGATATATATCAGATACTTCTCAAGGTCCCAAGGAACACAAGTCCATTAAATTAAAGAGCAAAACAGATCTATGAACATATTTCTGCATGCAAGTACGGGAGGGCAAGGCCATTTGCCCAAGTTATGGGCTTAGCTAAATTGGATTTTTAAGTAATTGGTCATATAGTTTTACTTTGCTATCTGTCAGCAAGGATATGGTTATATTTTTGATGGGAAAGTGACACGTTTGCATCAATTTCTTTCACAGTCTCCTTATAGAGAAGTCAGGTGAAGAATCTAACCATCTTGCTGGTATGAAAACACTTGCAAGGGTTCATTCAATAGGTCGCAAAACAGAGATTGATAACAGATGGTGAAGCGTGTACATTGAGAACATTTATTTACAAAACATTACGAGAGCTACTTTTTACATCAGTAATAATAATGGTGGTGGTAATAAGAAATTAAAAGAATCGAATAGGTTGTAAATAAGGAAGAATCAAATAGGTTCTGCTTTCTGACAGAAGCTGAAAACTATCCAACAAGAAAGTATTGTCCTAGGAAAAGAGCTTTAAAAAAACAGATTCATGTACATGCTCAAAAGAACTAAAAATAAACGAGACGTTTTGTAATCACTTCCTATATGATTGACATTCTCTGCAAGTAAGAGAGGACTTGAAAGAGCCTACAGCTGATGAAAAGAGGAGGAAGATATAAAGCAGACATCCTCACCTGTAAATATCTATCAATGGATGTTACTAGCTATGACGAGAGAGAACATATAGCTGCACCCATGGAGAGAGCTCAAATCTTCCTCTTCTCATATCCTCCCATAAGCCACAGTTTCCCGTTGGATAAAAACAACAATCTTCTCATTCCCATTCTGGTGAGGCAGGAAGGATGTAAGATTCCTCTTAGAGGCTCTCACCAGAATATTTTAGTGGGCTATGTAGGCACGCCAAACAAATCCAAGTCCCTTAGCCAAAGCAGTTCGAATGCATGAGGGAAAGATGCCCCAGAAAGTGCCAAGAAGTACAGGACTAGAATAAGTAGACCTACCTATTATATGCAGTATTGGAATATTATGGAGTACTGTTTCAGATAATCATCAAAAGGACAGCTAACCCTGCCATGGTAAGTCACATGGCCCTGGAACTCTTATGATCATCACCAGTTGTCTCAGCATATATATAATTGTGTAAGTGTCTCATATGGATTAAGATTTTGTTCCTATATACATTATGTTGATGACTTGTGATAGACTTAAAGGGTAGCAGAATGTGGCAACAGTATAGCACTCCCACATGAGAATATTTGTTTATTCACAATTGTCACTGGAGCAAGAAGGCAATTTTCTTAGTGTCATCAGCTTGAGAAGGGCCTATTTGCAGCCAATGAGTGTCCACTTACATGTTTGTCCAAGAGATTGAAAGCTTCAACAGTTCATAATGTTTGCATTTATCTAGTCTCAGAATCATACATTGGTTTTGTAACATTAACTGAATTTTCTTGCTGGTCAACTTCATCATTCATTAGCTGGATTTTATTCTTCCATGATTTGTGGATCTGTGAACCAGGAACAAGATATATAAAGAGACTTCTCCATGTAGAGAAGTTGGTTGATGTTTTCTAATTATAAGACTTAATTGTAATACTTACAATCATACATGTTAGATTCCATACAAGAAGATGGGTGTTGGTGTCTCCACATGTTTCAAGGTTTTGCTCATTTTATAATTGCAGCAAGGCAGAGTAGGAACACATAATGAAATCAACAGTACTGTCCATATTGTTTTGGTTCCATGATAGCTGGGTAGACTCATAAGAAGACATGGATGAAAATAGGAGAATTAAGAAAAAAATTGATATTTTATTCTTTGTTAATTTTTGAAAAGAGATTTCATCTCAGTTGTATGTAATAAAATACACACATGAACTTTGCACCAAAGCAAAATGATTCACAATCCTTCTCTCACTTATTTTCTCTTTTGTTTCTATAGAAAAATCCCAAATCCCATTCTCAATCATCAAAAGCCCCCTAGATTCTTTTCCTATTGGCCAAATAGTCTGCCATACCAGTCCCAATCTTCCATTTTAGTTCTCATTGAATTTTTCCCCTCTCTCTTACTCTCTCCTGCAAAGGAATTCAAATTCACCTTGTTTCATTTCCCTCCATGTAAACTAAACCAAAAAAAATCACAGTTCTACTTGATGGTAGCAACTTCTTCTATCCATCATCTATGATTGATTGGATCACAAATGCGATGGTCTACACTCTTCAGGGTACAACCAACCAGTGCATCAAGACTCCAGAGGCATCCACAATCACTAAATATCACTTTTGATCATCATCCATCAGCAGCAAAATCTATATGGGTCCACATGAAATCTCATTTCCTCAGCGGACGTACATTGTCACAAGCAGCATTAACTACCTAGTAAGCATCCCTTAAAACATGTAATGCCACATAGATATGCGTGCATAATTGCCACAAAAATACAAATCTATCCGTTTCTTTGGGAGGAAGGAAGGCTTAACTTTGTCCTTGGTGTGTACTGACAAAGATCTCTTTAAGCAAGGCAAAGTCCAGCAGATCCAATCCCTATGAAAGCAGTGGATGAATACGACGTCTATGACCGCACACACAAAGAGAGAGAGAGAGAGAGGCATCAGTAGCGTTTCACATCATCACATGTTAAAAGGTCCTACGGACAAACCCCTCAAGCTCAAAGGCCAGAGGAAGGCCCGACATCGGTGCACGCGTTGCCGGCGAGAGAAGGCGCACAGGTACAGGGTATTGGGTCCCATGGGGCTTCTCAAAAGTAGGAGCCATGGGGCAACCAATACATTGTGAGGCTCATAATAATTCAATGAAGAATAATTGATCAAATTACATAAAGAGCAATATGTTTCAAAGCTTAAAGCTACCTCTCCCTGACTACTTTTCTCCCAACTACTTTTGCTAATGACCCACTTAAAGATAAAAGGAAGCAAAAGAGGATAAAGCTACTTTTGTTTGATACCTCTATTTTTTAGAAACAAGTTAGTGATAATTAAATTTTAGATTATCTAATGGTTTGAAGTAGTTTTAGCTCAATTAGTTGGTATCTCTTTTTGGCTCCATAAGAGAAGCCCAGGGTCGGAATCCTAACAACTGGCACCTAATACCAACACTCCTTTTTTGTGATAGTCTAATCATTATAGCTCATAGCAATATGTTCCGAACAAAATCTAAATATGTTCATTAGTGTTAACAAGTGTTCTTCATGTTTACGCCAACCATAGATAAAGAAGACCAAATTATGAAGTATTCATCTCTTTTTTGAGGGGACAACCCCACTCTCACTATCAATGGCTTGGGTGCACGCAAAGTTTTGATAGTGGGATCCAACTCAGCCTATGAGGGAAGACCGGATGGCGCTAGTTATAGTTATATGAGATCATGAATTGATAAGCTTGGTCAACGATTAATTTATATAGCTTATAAAGCATTAAGCATCATTATTCCAATAAGTTTGTAAAGCATAACCATCATTATTCGGCAAAATGTATATCATCAAATCCAAATGCTAAACCTCATTAAGTTCAGTGCTAAGCATTCTGTCCAATTATATCTTTAAAATCCATAGTATAGCACATGCCCATGCTCTGTCTCTCCTGCATTCTTATTAATTACAATTTGTCTGGTACAATTGTCTTGGTAAGAACCTTAATAACATGATGGATAAAGATAGCAATAAGAGGGTTTAGGTATAAAGGAACCTCTGTAGGTCAATTGTTCAACATTGTACAAGTGAAACAAGAATAAGAAAATGTTGTACTTCATTAATTCTCAAGATAGAGCACAATGCCTAAAGCATCACAGATTAGATTATACTATGAAGTACAGATATACTCTCATCCTATCCATCACTTCTAATCGATCAATCCTGATCTTAAATCATCAAATCGATGACCATTGATAGATGACAAGCATCCCAAGGAGCATTGATAAAAGATTCAAACAGAAGTGAGTATTAAAAGTTATTTAGCATGGAGTTCATGATATAACCTATTACTACAACACCATAGCCCATATGAATCCACCCTGATGTGGCCACCACAAGGCAACTACAATAATTGAAAAGACCTACGGGCATCCGGCTGGTATCGGATCCAACGTCAAGCCATTTCTTGGGCACACTCCATTCCCCAGGCTATCTCGGGGCTTGAATGCGGCCGACATCGACCCATCATGCCACCACTCTCCTAATCCCCTCTCATGGGTTCTTAAAGAGTCGAACTCACGGGGCATGACCTCACAATGTAGCCTCAAAGAAGGCACATTTCTTTTACTCTTGTCCCCTTCTATTCTTCAATCCTTTTGTAACATTGGAGATTGAATCGTATAAAAAATTAAAAAAAACCTAATAACAAATAATAATAAGCCTTGGAACCAAGGCCGCCTCTTCTCCATCATGGCAATACATGGTGTTGGTGCATTAAACCAGCCTCGAGACACGTGGCATCGTCATATGAAATCAAAGAGATATTAATCTTAAAGCGTCGGATCCCAGCATACCAATTTATCTGTTGGCAGATTCAGCTCGGTATTTTATCAAGATGAATAAAAAATATCCTTATGTATTCTATCAGGATAGTCTCAGCTGACAAAAAAATATTCAGGTCGGGTATCTACCGACTTGAATCCTGATACCTTTATCTGGGATGAATGTTATGGCATTTCTATTTCACCTCGGTCATCTACCGAGGTGAGTTATTATTGTGATGGACTTAACTGTTCTGCAAATGCCATGATAATTTCCTCAACCAGGCCACAGCTGGCCACGATCTCATGTTCAACTCATATATACAGCTGTACGCTAGCTCATTTACATGTGGCTCTTTAAATGCTTAACAAACTTCTCTAACAGCCTAATAAACTCTGGAACGGCCTCCTTAACTCCTCTATAATAGAGGGTCAAGGATCCTCCATCGGTAAGTTTTGCTTTCTGAAACTAGGAAAAACTCTGCTAATAGAAATTAAGCTAGACTCTTGACTCCTATCCAGTTCTCCTCTAGTTCAATTCAATTTCTCTCGCTCTTTCATTTTTTCACTCCAGTTCTCAAGGCTCAAACTAACTTAAGCATCAGAAGGTCAAGAACTGGAAGATCTCTATCCAGTTTCATTACTGATTTTATAAATTGAAGGAGTTTTCGCCACATCACAAAGATTGCTCCAGCCCAATCTCATCCAAGTCGATCCACTCTACTCCAGATTTCGAGCCCTACGGCAACATATTAGCGCTAGAGAAAAGGTCTTCTGATTTTTTATGAAAAAGATGATCAAAGCACGAGCTCAACATCCCTCTCCCTCCACTCCAGAAGGAGTACCGAAGGTGCCACCGCAATAGCCAATTGCTGTTGATCCTCAACAATTCAGCTTCTTGTTTAGCAAGTCCAAGACCTGACAGCAACTGTTCAACAGCTTCAAAAGAAGGAGAAGCAACCATCTAAAGAGGCTCCTCCTTCAAATACTTTGTCCCAGCACAGTTCTCAACCAGTCCATCAAGACGAACACCATATTGATGAGGCTGACAACGAATTTGCTCCCAGCACTCTGAAAGTTCAAAGAAGGGTGATCTGGAGCACAAGATCTTGAATCTTGAAAGACATCTGATGGAGCTCCAGGTAGGAGGTCGATCTCAGAATAAAGATAATTTTAATCTTCAATCTCCTTTCTCTAATGAGATCTTGAGTGAACAAGTTTCGAACCGATTCAAAATGCCCGCCATCGAGTCTTTTGATGGTTCTGCTAATCCCATGAATCATATCGAGAGTTATAGGACCCTCATGGCTTTACAAGGGGCTTTCGATGTCCTATTATGCATTGCTTTTTCTGCAACCCTCAAGAAGGCGGTGAGGGTTTGATTTTTTGGACTCTCATAACCATCTCTTTTTTTGAGTAGCTTGGAAGATTATTTGTCATTTATTTTAGCACTAACAGACCTCATTTGAGGTATGTAGATAGTCTATTTTCTGTTCAGCAATAGAAAGGAGAAGATTTTCGAAAATACATGGCTCGTTTCAATATAGCCATCCTGAAAATAAAAATTTTAATAAATCAGTTGCCATGTCTGCTTTGAAAGAAAACTT
Source organism: Elaeis oleifera (assembly GCA_000441515.1). NCBI lineage: Eukaryota > Viridiplantae > Streptophyta > Magnoliopsida > Arecales > Arecaceae > Elaeis > Elaeis oleifera. Next base: position 119,893 of record KE505350.1, read on the forward strand.
CGGAGCAACCATCTGATTTTTCTTAGAATAAAATTTTTCGGACATCTACAATGAGATGCTCGATCGGGTGCATAAGTATGCCCAGGACGAGGAGGAGGAGGCTATCTTAAGGTAGGTGAAGAAGAACAAAAATGAAAAAAATGGCCAAGGGAGAATGATGAGCAGACTGAAAATTCAAATCAACTTCGAAAAATTTAAGATCAAGAAGCCCACTTCGGCGCTTCAATTCTTATGCTCCTCTATCCACTGCTCGAGCTCAAATTCTGATGGAGACTGAAGGAGAAAAATATCTCCGAAGATCTGATCCTTTGAAGGCCCCTTCAGAGAAAAGAGACAAATGAAAGTATTTCTGCTTCCACAGAGATCACGACCACGACATCAAGGAATGCAGACAGCTGTGAGATGAGATAGAAATCTTAGTGCGCCAAGATTACTTTGATAAATATGTCAGACTGGCCAAAATCGAAGAGTACAGGCCTCTAGCAGAAAAACTTCTAACGATCACAACTGACCAACTGTTGGTGTTATCAATATGATATCTGACATCCTACTTGGTACTGATGACCCATCCTCCAAGAAGCAGAGAACTGAAAATGTTATTTTTTTTCTAAAATAATGTAAAGAAGATCCAAATCTCTCATAATAATGCTGTCGTCGTCTCTATGATGATAGCAAAGTATGATGTAAAAGAGTTTTATTGATAATGAAAGCTCTCTAACGTATTGTTCTATGATACTTCTTAAAAATGAACCTGACTGGATAACTTAGGTGAATCGATACTCCCATCATCGGGTTCTCAAGAAATCCGGTGGCAGCTAAGGGAGAAATCACTCTACCGATTACAGAGGTTAGGAACCAAGACAGTCAATAGTGCAGCTCACTTTTCTGGTAGTTAGAGTCCCATCTATTTATAATGCTATCTTTGACCAATCTGGTCTCAAGGCCATTATCTCTACTTACCATCTGCTGGTGTACTTTCCGACTAAAGAGGGAGTTGATGAGATGCATGGTGACCAAATGGTAGTTCGACGGTATTTTATGATTTCTGCTAAAATGAACCAACTAACAAAAACTGAGCCAATTGATATACTGGCTGCGTTGGATGAGGTTAAAAAATTCGAAGTGAATCGACGAAAAGCTTGAAGCCATTTCTTTGGAAGATAATCTGAAAAAATGATCCAAATTGGTATGAATCTTAAACCTGACTTAAGAGAGAGACTGATTAAGTTCTGTGAGCAAATGCTGACGTATTTGCTTGATCGATCTCTAATATGCTTGGTATCTCTATCGATGTGATTATTCATAAACTAAATGTGGACTCAAATTTTAAGCCAGCTCAGCAGAAGAAAAGAAGTTTCACCCCGAAAAGGCAAAAGCCATTGATGAGGAAGTTGACATGATAAGCTTTAAAAGCAAAATTTATCAGGAAACTCATTATTCAAAGTGGATAGCCAACGTTATTATGGTCAAGAAGACTAATGGTAAATAGAGGATATGCATTGACTATAAAGATTTCAATAAAATTTGTTCGAAGGATAGTTTTTTCTGTTGAAAATTGATCAGTTTGTAGATGCTATATCTGGTCACAAGCTCCTCAGCTTTATGGATGCTTTCTCAGGCTATAATCAAATCCAAATAGTACCAAAAATGAAAAAATACTGTCTTTATCATTAAAAGAGATTTGTATTGTTATAAAATGATGTCTTCGGTCTTAAAATGTAGGTGCTACATTCCAGCACCTCATCAATAAAGTTTCAAACAATAAATTGATCGAAATATGAAGATCTATGTTGATGATATGATAGTAAAGAGCACCGAAGAGGATCGACATATTACCGATCTGAAAGAAGTATTTGGAGAACTTAGAAGGCACTAGATGAAGCTCAATCCCAATAAATATGCTTTTGGAGTTGGCTCAGGTAAGTTCCTTGACTTTTTCATTAATCAAAGAGGAATAGAAGCTAACCCTGAAAAGATTAGAGCTTTATTGGAAATGAAATGTCCGACCTCTATTAAAGAAATCCAGCAGCTCATCGGACGGATGATAGTCCTCAGTCGATTTGTTTCCAGATCAACTGAAAGATGCCTTTCGTTCTTTAAAATATTGAGAAATATCAAAAACTTCAACTAGACAGGAGAATGTCAGGCTACTTTTGAAGATCTTAAGAAGTATCTCGGCTCTCCACCTCTTCTTTCTAAGCTGATCGAGGGTGAAGAACTATGCATGTATATTTTCATCTCACCTATTACAGTCAGCTTGATTCTTATCCGAAAAGAAAAAAAATTCAAAGACCTATCTACTACACCAGCAAACTATTGCGAGATACAGAGACTCAATATTAAAAGACTGAAAAAATGATATATACTTTGATTGTGGCAATTCGGAGACTCAAACTTTACTTTCAAGCTCATACTGTGGCAGTATTGACAAATCAGCCGTTTAAATCAATATTACAAAGAGTTGATACTTCAGGTCAGATCGTCAAATGGGCCATTGAACTCGATAAATTTGATATCCACTACCGACCTCGAACTGCAGTTAAAGGTCAGGTGTTAGCTGATTTTGTTGCAAAATGCACTGTGCTAGATGATGGGTCCATGCCAGTAAGTCCTAAAAGTGATGATTCATTCTGGATTCTACATGTGGATGGAGCCTTAAATTTCTAGGAAAGTGGCACCAGTTTAATTCTAGCTAGTCCTGAAGGGTTCATAACTGAGCAAACCCTGAGATTCAATTTTAATACTTCCAATAATGATACTGAATATGAAGTCCTAATAGCAGGTCTTAAGATGGCAAAAAAACTCGGAGTCAGAAATTAAGATTTCACAGATTCACAACTTGTCGTCGGTCAAGTCTGAGGTCAATTTGAAGCCAAAGATTCCACGATGGCCCGTTACTTGCAGAATGTCAAAAAACTATCTGAAAATTTTAAAGAGCTTGAAGTGCTCCAAATTTTTAGATCGAAAAATGCCTGGACTAACGCTCTATCCCATCTTGCCACCTAAGATTTTTCGAACTGAATCAAAAGTATTGATTGAACAGTTGGACAGGTCTAGTATTGAAGTGCTCTCTATATTTCAGATCGGTCATAAGTCGAGTTGGATTGATTCCCTTATGGATTACATATCTAAAAGAGTTCTGCCCAATAATCCGATCAAGACTAGAAGCATTAAAAAATAAGCTCCATGGTGTGTCTCCAAGAAGGCCATTTATATAAAAAGTCTAATTCTCTTCCTCTACTTTGATGCTCGACGTCATATGAAGCTGACTACGTACTTCAAGAAGTGCATGAGGATATATGTGGAAACGATTTGGAGGATAGGTCACTTGCTTATAAAGTAATCCGGTAAGATTATTATTAGTCCACTATTCAAAAAATACAGTTGATCTTATCAACAAGTGTGACCAATGCCAAAAGTATGCTAATATCCAACATCAACCTGTTGTTGAGCTTATTGCGATTACCGCCCTTGGCCCTTTGCAATTTGGGGATGCATATACTGGGGTCTTTTCTAATAGCGACAGGTCAAAAAAAATTTCTGATGGTGGCTATTGATTATTTTACAAAATAGATAGAGGTGGAGCCTTTAGCCCAAATCATAGAGAAAAAGATGCAGGATTTTATCTAAAAATTCATAATCTATTGATTTGATTTACCTCGGATCATCATCACTGACAATGGTCGGTAGCTAGACAACCTCAAGTTCAAAGAATTCTATTTCAAATTTCATATTGATCACTGACTCACTTCTGTTGGGCATCCACAGTCGAATAGTGAGGCTAAAGTAATCAATAGAATTATTCTTCATGGTTTGAAGACAAGGCTCACTGATATAAAAGGCTTGTAGGTTGAAGAGTTGCAGAGTGTACTGTGGATATACCGAACCACACATCAGATTTCGATAGGAGAAACTTCCTTCAGACTCACTTATGGGATTGAAGCTGTGATTCTAATGGAGATTGATTTATTATCTGATAGAGTCAGAAATTTTCATGAAACAACCAATTCTGATCGATTGAGGATCAATCTGGATCTTCTTGATGATATAAGAGAACAAGCTCATATCAGAATGACAACATATAAGCAGAGAACTGCTAAGTATTACAATGCTCGAGTGAAGCCGAAGTCATTTCAGAAGGATGACCTCGTTCTGAGATGAGCTAAAGTTTCAAAGCCTACTGAGCAAGATAAATTGGCTCCCAATTGGGAAGGACCTTATTAAGTCACTGCTGTAGTTCCCCCAGGGGCTTATGAAATTGAAAATTTAGACAGATCTGTTATTTCTCGCACTTGAAATTTTAAAATCTCAGAAGATATTATCAATGAAAATGATCAAACGAGCTCTTTCTTGTATGTCATGTCCCTCTTATTTATCGAAATTCGGTCCTTAAGTCAGTAAAGCCCCGTAAGGCACATATACCAATCCGAATTTCAATCTGATAAAGTCCCGTAGGGCACATGTATCAATCCAGATTTCAGTCTGGTAAAGCTCCGAAAGGTATAAATATCAATCCGAATTTCAATCAGATAAAGCCCCGTAGGGCACATATATCAATCCGGATTTCAGTTTGGTAAAGCTCTGAAGAACATGAATAGCAATCCGGATTCCAATCAGGTAAAGCCCCATAGGGCACATGTATCAATTTGGATTTCAATCTGGTAAAGCTCTGAAGGGTATGAGTATCAATTCAGATTCTAATTCGATAAAGCCCTGAAGGGTATACATATGGATCTGGATTTTAGTCTGATAAAATCCCGAAGGGCATGAATATCAATCTGAATTTCAATCCGGTAAAGCCCCATAGGGCACATGTATCAATCCAGATTTTAGTCCGGTAAAGCCCCAAAGGGTATGAACATCAATCCAGATTTTAATCCAGTAAAGTCCCATAGGGCACATATATCAATCCAGATTTCAATTCAGTAAAGCCCCGAAGGGCATGAACACCAATCTGGATTCCAATTCGATGAAGCTCCGAAGGGCACAGATGTTAATTCGGATTTCAGTCCGATAGAGCCCCAAAGGGCATGAATGTTTATCAAGATTTTGATCCGATAGAGCACTGAAGGCGATAAGCATTCATCTAGATTTCAGTCTGGAGAAGCTCTAGAGGATTTGATCCCCCCATTGACCGACGAGTCTTATATCGAATACGAGATCGAAAGGTTTATGTTGATCTCTAGAGCGAGATTATCTTTGGGGTCTCCTGAAAATATTAATCTCTGAATCAAATTTCAAAACTTGATCCGTCCGCAGTCATGCAAATAAAGGTACATCCAGCCCTTTGTTTTAATTAATTGATGATGGATGATTTTAAGGTTACCAATTTTCGATTCTATTGAATTAGTTATCAATTTTCGATTCTATTGATTTATAAAGATATGCATGATTATTTTATCCTGACAAATGATGAAATTTGCTAGACTACATAACTCAAGTATGCCTGAAAAAATATCTTTTACATTAATATTTAAAGAAGATACAAAAATAAGAACCCATATCAGGTTTATATATCTCAAAGAAGAAAAAAGAAGACCTATATCAGGTCGGTACATCCTAAGAAGAAAGAAAAATTTCTATTGAATGATCACCGACGCGTCAGAGCTCTCCTTGGTTGGTTCCTTCTTGGGTTGTTCCGGCTTCTCGATATCGATAATAGCAGGCTCCACGGCTGGGTAGGCTTCAATTCTTGCCAACCTCGAGGACTTCAGTCTCCACTGGAGGCATCATAGATATGGGCTCCACAATGATAGCTTCAGTTGCGTTCACCTCGATAGGAGATCGATCAAACTCCTTCGCTAGCTCCTCCATTGTTCAGGAGGTGCTTCAAGATCCCACTTCACGTCCATCTCGACGATCACCTTTGGAGTGACCCTAGAGATGTCTACCTCAAGGTACAGCTTCTTGATCAGATTCTGGCACTGGTTGAAGGCATAGTCGTATGCGCCCTTGGAGCTTTCGGATACTTCATCCTCGAACTCCTCAGAAGCTTTATGCAGTTTGACTACCTTAGCCGTCTTGTCCTGCTCTTTCTTAATTTATCTTTTCAAGGCCTCTATGGCCTTTTCGTGAGCCTCATTGGCCTTTTTGCCTCTCTAAGCCTTGGCTCCAATTCTTTATTCTTTTCGTAATAGTATGCAGATCAAAATCTTCTTCTCTTGCTCGTTGACTTTCACTGAAGGTCCAATAAGTTCTAATTCTTTCCTTCAAGACCTTCTGCTTCTCCTCGAGTTGATGTTTAGTCCGACGGTGAGTTTGAACTCTTTTTCTTCTTCTCTTGGAGAATGATTAGATTGGTGTCCATGACCTCTTTATTCTTCAGTAGGTAGATCATGTTCTCATACATGACTTTGAAGTTAACGACAACCTGCAGGACAAAAGATTCAGTTCGATCATTCATCGAAGTGAAAAAAAAAGAAGAGAAATGCTCACATGCATGAGTTGTTCAAATCCATGGTTGATGATCTCCTCTGGTTTATTCTTTTGACGCACCTCCAGATCGACGATCGGCATTACAGATTCAAGGAGTGACATTCTAGTCGGGGTCGCTCCAGGAGTGACATTCTAGTCAAAGCGTCCCCTCAGCTGAGCTTGATAGGGCCTCAGAGATTGTAGTCATTTTGTGCCCGGACTCCTTGGAAGGCAGTGCAGGCCGGGCATTATTGTTCTTGACCCTGACCATGATGGGTTGGCAGGGTGGTTCCAATGATAGTGCTCGAGGAGAGTTCTACGATCCCCAGAAGGCTTCACTCCTCTCCGAGATGGCCGAGGAAGGAGTCGCCGATGAAGATTGGGATAGCACCGGGGCAGGAAGAGATTCTGCACCTTTAACTCTTTTTGGTGCGGGGATGGTGACAGACGGTTTCAGTTAGTCCTTTCTCTTCCTATCCTTCAGTTTCATTGGGTTGAACCTCATTTTTGTATCAGACATACGTTTCAGAATAATGAAGACAAAAAAGAGAGTAGTTAAAAAGTATAACACTTCGATCTTACCCTGAGGAGAGTATAGATCGATATCGGCATCATACAATGCCTGATCGTTTATCAGAGAAGAAAGCTTGGATGTTTTGGTGGTGATCAAGGTTAAATAAGTCACCTCATCCTCAGAGAGAATTTCATCGTGAGAATTATGTTTGGTGTCCGAACGCCCCCAAAAAGTCCTAAAACCCTATGGAATGGAAGCTCGGACAAAGAAAAATAGCTTTTCCAATCGTGAATAGAAAAGAGAAGGCTAGATCCAAATTTGCAACTCTTCCGAGGTGAGAAGTACCACCAATCCTTCTCACTCGGATGCCTTTTCAAAAGGACCAATGACCTAAACAAGAAATTCTAAGATCTATATGAAGAAAATTACACATGATGATGAATACTATAATCATCCTAATTGCATTTGAAGTTATTTGAGTGCGGTGGACCTTAAAGAAATCAAAGACATTATAGAAAAAGGGATACAATGAAAATCGTAGGTCAGACCGAAGAGACTCATCATAGAAGGCTATGCAGCCTTCGAGAGGTTCAGATACCCGACCTTCCAAATCCGGTATTATCATTTCATATTCGTCGGATATGTCATATTGTTCCTAAGGGTCTTAAGGTTCTCCTCAGTCAGAATAGATCCCTCTATTTTCGGACCGAAGTAATCCATGAGACCATGCACAAAAGATTCTGCACTGTGATCCGAACTCTCCTTACCTAACAAATCAGTTTCAAGGTCCTTCCGAGGTGGATTTTCTATCTCTATGGCCAAAAGGGATTGAGTCGACCTAACATGTGGGTTATCTATGGTCTCCTTCTCCTTTCTACCTCTCTTAGACATGTTTCTCAGAAAAAAAATATGAGGAAAAAATAGACAGACTCAAAAGAGAAGGAACAGCTACTTTACAGTTGAAAGCAAACAAGGATGAAAGAGAGCCAATGAGGAGGACTGATACCTAAAGAAACAGATGAAATCCTCTCAAGAGATGAAAAGTGAGCTCCTCTCCTCCTGCTCCGACAAGGCTCCTTACTTTCTCTGGCAATCATTTGACACTAAGAAACTTCTGAAAATATTTCAATAGTACCTTTACACGATAACAGAAAAATAAATAGAGATTGGGGGGCAAAAGCTTTTTATAGACAATCGACGGCCTGTATTAACTGATCTCCTTGCCGATTTGTGACACCTGATGTTAATTCAATGCTCGGTTAGATGACGGTTAGGCACACTTTTTCTCAGATTCTGCCATGATGGACTGATCCGTGCCCAAGCTAATAACCCAACCAAATGTTGACAATTGTCGCACTCTTATTTGATATTTTCAAATCCTCCGTCCAAGCAATGATGAGGAAAGATCTGATAAATCATTTTCTGAAAGATCAAGTCCCTTCATTTTCAACCAAACAATTAATTTTCATACTCTCGAGGTGTGGTGCATTTATTCCAGACGGCGACAACATCAACCCAGAATATCCCAAGATAAAATACGAAAATAAGATCTCCTGATCGATGAAAAATCAGACCAAAAATCAAATATAGAGATAAGATCTTCTAACTGGTGAAAATCAAAATAAAATTTAAAGTATAGAGATAAGATCTCTTGATCGGTGAAAATCGGATCAAAAATCAAATATGGAGATAAGATCTCCTAACCGGTAAAATCAGAATAAAATTCAAAGTACGGAGATTAGATCTCCTAGTCGGTGAAAATCGGATCAAAAGCCAAATATGGAGATAAAATCTATAAATCGATAAAATTGGAATGAAAATTCAAGTACGGAGATAAGATCTCCTGGTCTGTGAAAAATCAAATCAAAAGCTAAATATGAAGATAAGATCTCCTGACCAGTGAAAATCAGACTAAAAATTCAAGTATGGAGATAAGATCTCCTGATCGATATAAAATCGAACAAAAAATCAAATGTGGAGATAAGATCTCTTGATCAATGAAAATCAGACCAAAGATTCAAGAGTGGAGATAAAATTTTTAGTCGGTAAACGACCGAATCAAAAGGCAAACACGGAGAATAGATCTCCTGGATAGTAGATAACCGAGCTAGATTAGGTTGATTCGAAAATAAGATGTCCCGACTGGTAAAATTCAGTCTTTATGACAAACGCTTACCAAATTGGTGAAAATCCTACTTTGTGAAGATATTGTTATTTTCTGATCCGATCAAAAAATTATCACCTCGCACATAGAAAGTGGGGGACAACATATTGGTGTATTAAATCAACCTTAAGACACATGGCATTGTCATACAAGATCAAAGAGATGTCAATCTTAAAGCGTCGGATCCCAGCATACCAATTTATCTTTTAGCAGATTCAGATCGATATTTTATCGAGATGAATAAAAGATATCCTTATGTATTTTTTCGGATGGTCTTAGCTGACAACAAATGTTCAGGTCGGGTATCTACCGACCTGAACCCTAATACCACTGGGATGAATGTTATGGTATTTTATTTCACCCGGTCATCTATCGAAGTGAGATCTTATTGTGATGGACTTAACTGTTCTGCAAACGCCACGGTGGTTTCCTCAACCATGCCACAACTGGCCATGATCTCATGTCCAGCTCATATGCACAGCTGTACGCCAGCTCATTTATAGATGGCTCTTTAACCATCTAACAAACTTCTCTAACGGCCTAACAAACTCTGGAATGGCCTCTTCAACCCCTCTATAAATAGAGGGTCAGAGATCCTCCATCGATAAGTTTTACTTTCTGAAACTAGGAAAACTCTGTCAGTAGAAAATTAAGCCAGACTCTTGGCTCCTATCCAGTTCTCCTCCAGTTCAATTCAATTTCTCTCGCTCTTCTACTCTTTCTCACCCAAGTTCTCAAAGCTCGAACTGACTTAAGCATCGGAGCGTCCAGAATCGGAGGATCCCCATTCGATTTCTAGACTGATTTTGCAGATTGAAAGAGTTTTTGTCAGATCGCAGAGATTGCTCCAGCCCAATCACATCCAAATCGATTCACTCTACTCCATATTTCGAAGTCCTGTGGCAACGCATGGTATCTTCTCTTATAAATCATACTCTACATTGCAAGCATCAAGTTGTTTTGCAAGCTATCAATCACAGTTACTTATTTTATAATAATATATCGGGATATATGACTGATGAATGGGGACCATGGGGATGGATACTGCGGTTGACGGTGCGTACAACCACATGGTGCATACAGAATAGGATACAATTTTTCATGTTCTTCCTAGAAATCAATGAGGCACACTGGACGAAATCATGGAGGATTTTTTTGTCATTCTTTCTTGTTATTTATTGATTGGTCGCAACTAACAGAATCATTTTGGGTAAGAAAGCTTTGGACTTACTCTTTCTCGGGTGGGACAAGGCCCTGGTGGCCTTGGCCGTCCTTGTTGTCCCTTTTCTCCTGTTTTAAGGAATAAAAATGTACGAGATACAATGAACAGCCAGAGAAGATTAGATCCCTTCGATGTTAAAGATCGTGTGGTCTTAACGTCATTCAGGCATCGTTACTTTTGGGTCATGTAGGAAAACCCCTTTGGACGCTAGCTCTTTTGGGCCTTGGCTATTGCAAAGAGGAATAAAACTAATCTCTGCATTGAGGAAATCTTTGTGATGTTAATTAAACTATGGCATTATTTTTATAATTATGGTTTTTGTTGTGACTTCCTTGATCTCTCTCTCTTGTCATATAATTAGGATTGGGATTCTGGTTCGGAAAATGATGAAAGTTCTAATTTTTAATGCATTTGATATGGGATGCATATAATCTTATCCAGATCTAGAGCTGCTAACGAGCTCAGTTTGCTAAAAATAATGAGGGCAATGTTAAGTTGGTTTTTGTCATTACGGTTTTTGTTTGCCCAAGTTCTCTAGCTCTCTCTGTGCCCATGCAATGCTTGGTCCATGCAATTGGAGCCCATATATGGCATAGTTAGGCATTGTCATTTATATGCCGATCCTCATAATGTGGCTTAAATTCAGCTTCTTTTTTTTTTTTAATTCATGTGGAATTCAGCTTATTTTCCCATTAACAAACCTGAACAAGCTTTCTGTAAAAAAAGATCAAACAGAGAGAGAGAAGAGAACAAGCTGGTTATTTGGCCATAGTTCAAGAAATTTGCAGACAGCTTCATTCATTTGTAATTCTAACCTTGTTGGCAACTATAACCTCTTGGATATATGGCCTTCAGCATTTCTTGTAGACTTGTTCATTCTTTTCTTCTGTTCCAAAGAGTGCCATCAATTCTTTGTCACCGAGCCGGCCTCCATTTTCTCTGAAGCCTTTGTGGCTCTATTTTGCTTTCATAACAGCCACCAGAAATTTGAAAATCTGACAATCAAATTCCATTAGTAGTGCTTTATATAGTGATCGCAAACTGGTTCTAGAATTGCAATATGCAAACACAGAATTTGGGCTTTGCTATAATTTTCCATGTTTCATATAGTGACCCTGAATAGTTCATTATATGAAAAATGAAAGTTATTATAAGCGACAGACTATGGAGGTTCCAGTGATCAAATTTCATTAGCTTTGCAAATATGAAATTTGTGCTTTCCTGTAAATCTTTTGCCCATATTTCATCTAGTGACCCTTGAATGATTCGATCATCATTATATGGACATTAAAAGTTGTCATAAGGAACGAACTACATAGAGTCCTCTGATCAAATTTTTTAGCTGTGCTTCATACAGGGACCCCATAATTCAGTGGTTACAATTCTTTTTTTTTTATGTGAATCGGAGGTAGTAGGAAGCTACCCCATTTTATTCAATGAACAAATAATACAAAGTGCTCTGTGACAGAGTTCTTAACAGAGCTTTGCTATAAATTATTTCGCAAGTTGCATATAGTGACCCTTGACTGATTCCATGATCCCATATGGAAACTAAACCTATTATAAAAAACAAGCTGTAGAAAGTTTGGAGATCAAGTTTCACTAACCATTCTTAATATGGTGACCAACATTTACCATGGGTTCACACTATGCAAAAATTGAATTTAGGCCTTGCTATAAATTCTATATTTCATATAGGGACATTTGAATGGTTCCATCATCACTATATAGAAACTGATAGATATTTGATGCAACAAACTATGGAGAGTCTGGTGGTAGAATTCCATATTCCATGCTTAATATACTGATCCTATATTGGTTCTTGAGTCACATTACTGAAACACAAAGTTAGGGCCATGTTGTAGTTTTATGATTCATATGGTAATCCTTGCATGGTTGCGGGATAGACACCAAAAATGGTTATAAGCAACAAGATCTGGTGATCAAATTCCATTAGCTATGCTTGATACAGTGACCTCAGGCTGCTTCTAAGGCCCCAAAATACAAACATAGAATTTGGGCATTGCTAGCTATAAATTTATTACGACAATTTCATAATAGAGACCTCTGAATGGTTTCATGGCCATTATAAAAAACTGAAAATTACCATAAGCAATGAATTACAGAAGGTCTGGTAATCAAACTCTGTCATACTAGATTAATATACTGACCTCATAATGGTTCTGGGTCACAGTATAAATTTATGGAATTTGGGCATGGCTATAATTTTTTTTTTCATGCTTCTTTTGTGACCCCTAAATAGTTCCATAGTTATTATATGGAAACTGAATATTATTAAAAGAAACAAACTATGAAGGGTCTAGTGATCCAGTTTCATTTAGTATGCTTAATATATATAGTTGACCTAGACAGGTTTCAAGGTCAAATTCGAATACATAGAATTTGGACCTTGCAATAAATTTTCCCCCATCTTTCGTATACTTATCTTAGAATGACTCAACGGTCACTATATGCAACTCAAAATTATCATAAGCAGCAAGCTACAAAGCCACAAAGGGTCCGGTGAGCAAATTTTGTTCTCATGCTTAATATGATGACCGCAGAATAGTTCAAAGGCCACAATATCAAATACAGAATTATGGCTTTGCTACAAGGAGTATAAAATTATATGCATAAAATCCACAAATGCATACTTTGAGCTTTGGTAGAGCTGAAGGGACTCTTCTCCTGAGTTTCTTTTTCTGTGTGAAACCAAATGTATCAAACCCAATCACCCAAACAGAATCTTGACTTTGGCTTTGTTCTAAGGAGTATAAAAAGCGTAGCTTGAGAGATCCCCAATATTCTGAAGGTGTCCTGCCACTGGACACAGCAAACCAAAGGAGTCGATCTCTACTCTTGCACACTTGTCCCCAAGAAACCTTCGAACTGCTTCAATTCTCTATATAACCTATGTCAATGGATCTAGACATGATGCAAAGAAGGGCTGTAAGTACATATTGGATGAGCACCAAGATCTCCATACCCATCGATACTACACCGAGCATACTGTACCATATACAATCTCATACCATATTGACACTTGGTATATCTCATTGTCTTGTATCATACCAATATTGTAATGGAATGGTACTGGTACAAAATCTGGTACCAAAATAGCGAACCTTGATGAGCACTAAACTACCTCTATAGGATAAAATTATCCTCCCTTTCTTTTAACTGGTTAGATGTCTAACCACCTTCTCAATAGAAGGCTCCCAATTAGTCCTTCTGCACTTAGTATTGGAAAGTAGCATACCAAGGTCCTTGACAGGGAGGTTCTACAGTCCACAATTCACAGTACATGCCAATAGCTGTCCTTGTTGACTATCAGGTCCGATATGCACTAAGAAGCTCTTGATATTGATATAATTGACCATTCTCAAAAAGATATTGATACAATTGACTCTCTCAAGCCTGAGAGACCTCCAAAGCAATATAGAATTAGTTTCAAGTTGCCAATATATCTATCCCTTGCCTTGCTGAACAGCAAAGTGTCATCTGCATGCTATAACTTAGTGATACCTCCTGCCTCAAGCTTGTTATCCAGATCATTAAGCTTAATAGTTCTTGTGACCTCTAGCAATCTAACATCACATGAAAAACGTCAGCCTCCAGCCCAAACCCAAGTGGAGAACTGGAATCACACCGGCCTCAAGCCTCAGTAACATCAAATGATCCAATTCAACCACCCATTCACTACGAATAATGCTTGTCGAGCAAACAATCTTTTTGATCCAGGCTATCCATATCCAAAGTTTTGGGCATGCAGTGTACTAAGAAAAATTCCAATCAAGAAGATCACAATTAACCTTCTCAAATCAAGCTTTAGAAGAACTCCTTTGCCTTTCAGAATTTGGAATCAAAAAAATACTTCCTCAGTATTAGGAGAAGAATCTGGGATAAGTCTCGGGAATGAAAGCATTTTGGACATATCTCACCAAAAAATCAACTACAAGTTCAAATAAGTAATTTTAATCATAATAAGTTGAATGACTTCTGAATAAAATGCAGAGCCATGGTAAATCATAAATTTCTGTCCACATTGTCTTCAACATACTGATACATACACATAAGATTGATTTCTTTCGTTTACAAGTTCACATTTAAATCCAACCATCTCAAAAAGGATACACTTATATCAATTTAGCTCTACTTGTTTCTTCCTTTTTCGTTCAAAAGTATTCATGGCAATACTCTATTCTAAGTTACCAAGAAGTTTCTACTTGATTGTCAAATCAGATTACCTTCCCCTATGTTATAGGCTTTTTCTAAATACATAATTTCATCGAACTGCCTGCTCTTGTTTAAAGTTTCCAACTGAAAATTGCAAATAAGATAAATAAAACTTGCAGCTTTGATATAAAATGTTGACAAAATAGACAGGAGGTGATTTGGTTAAAACAAGACATGATCATATATATCTACTTATACATCAAATTCATGGATTTCAGAATAATAAAATTGAGAGAACCTTTATTTTACGTCACTATAGATGAGTAGTCTGATATAATTCTTAACCATATTATTATAATAGTTTATTTTATCTATATCCTATATGTTTCAGTGATGTATTATCGGGCATATGTATATATGTTTGCATGTATGTATGTATGGAAGGATGGATCGATGGATATGGTCATTGAGTATATATAATTTATAAGATTGCTTATTTGCCTAATTTTATGATTTTTTCTTTAAAACTTTGAGTAACAAAAAGTTGAGAAGATTCACTCAAACATGAAAATATAAATTTCAAGCACAAAGAAAATGCAATGTGGTGTGCAAGGCAAAACAATTACTTTTCAAGCAAATTAAGTATAACGATTTATGCCATATGTAAATTTGCATGCTTTTTGAAAAAGGACAATTAATGTATCAAATATAATTGCGGTCAATGGCCGAAGCTTGGACATTAAAAGTCATTCTCTATGCAGAAAAAAAAGTGAAAATTTGTATTCTAATTAATAAGACTTCAAAAGAGAAAATTGCGATCTAGCCTCCTAACTTTTCTTCTTTATGCAGTAATACACCTTTCCAAGGTGTCAAGGTTGTATACAACAATCCCTAAACAAACAATAATTTTGTCTTAGTGGCAAAACCCTGCGCAAATAAGAGCCACGTATGACTACCAAGGATAGATGCTCTCTATTCTGATTACCCAGAACACAAGCATCCAAAATATAGTGGAAGCCCACAGGAAACCTCTCCCTGCCCCACATGTACCTGTTACTCCACCAACTTCTCTATACACAGCTGACCATCTTCTCCTCCCTATCCCCATATTAATTAATATCTCTATCATTGTTCCCATGATATACTTTTAGTAGCACGTTCGTTGGACCTTTTTGATGGCCTCGTCATATCTGTCATGCTGAAAGCTAAGGCGGCCGTAGACAAATGGAACCTGTCCACGCTCTCCCTCCACCCTCCTTTTATCCCTTTAATTCCTAATAGCTGTAAAAGGTTCTAAAGACCAATTGGCTTGGCCAACCTTTTATATATTCCCCGTCCTCCATCCTTCATATCCCAACTCTCCCTATATTCCTCTCTCTATCTCTTTCCTTCATATCAATAGATGGGAACATCAGGTGGCCTTGTTACTACTGACCTTAAGCATTTGTCTATTCCCTCAGTTGAGCTCAGCCCAACTCCGCCGGAATTACTATTCCAAAATCTGCCCCAGTGTCGAGAGCATTGTGAGGAATGCTGTGACCAAGAAATTCCAACAGACTTTCGTCACCGTGCCCGCCACCCTACGCCTCTTCTTCCATGACTGCTTCGTTCAGGTATAGCAGAAACCCAAGATGCATGGCTCCACTCCGTGCTAGTGATTGCTTCTCTAAACTATTGGTGTTATTACAGGGTTGTGATGCTTCAGTGATCATTGCATCCACTGCGAATAACACAGCCGAGAAGGACCACCCGGATAACCTATCCCTGGCTGGAGATGGATTCGATACTGTTATCAAGGCTAAGGAAGCCGTGGATGCCGTTCCCAATGCAGGAATACGGTGTCCTGTGCCGATATCCTTGCAATGGCCACCCGGGATGTCGTAGCACTGGTTGGTCACGATATCCTAGCCACTGATTTCTCTGTATATATATATATATATAGTAGCATTATAAGTAACGTAGTGGTTGGTTGGATATTGTTGGAACAGGCTGGCGGGCCATCGTACGCAGTTGAATTGGGGAGACTGGATGGGCTGAGCTCTACGGCGAATAGTGTAAACGGGAAGCTGCCACAACCGACCTTTAATTTGAACCAGCTCGATGCCTTATTTGCAGCGAATGGGCTCTCTCAGGGCGATATGATAGCTCTTTCAGGTAATTCTAGATGGATAGATATCCTTTGCGTATGTTTGATTGCTAGGTATTCAACAATTGCATTCAGCACGCTGTCCGTTGAGTCTAATTTGGACATTAAATTAAGGCCTGTAGATTAGCAGACAGAGAGCAGATAGACAGCTTAAAACAACCGCCGAAGAAACAGAATACTATATTCAATTCCGCTTCATTCTTGAATCAGGTAATGGTTGCCATTATCACAAATTGGCATCGGCATATTAGTATCTTTGGAGAAATTATTAGATGGATCAAGTCTAGTGGACCAGTCCGATACTCACCTGCCGGATCAAAATAGGTGTGAGAATTCTTCTTGTTATCCACTGTACGCATGCCTTGGGATTTGGACTGGTCTACTGGAGTTTGTCCATCTAATAATTTCTCGTTCTTTGGACCCTGCTAGGTACCCAGTTTTCATGGAGCCCACACCTTAAATCTCGGAATGACGGAAACTGAATTAGCATGCACTATGATGGATCCATTAGAGTAATTGTATGTTGGTTCCTTCCACGTTCCTGCATATGATTGGTTCATGTGGTTGGCAACAGGAATTATAGCTCCCGGCCAACCTGGGCTTATTGCAGCATTAATGCAGTGCGCAAAACTATCGTATCACGGTCCCATATTGACAAATACAAAAGCTGCCACCTGGGTTTATTTATTTGGGCTGGTCCTCCTCCCAAGAGATCATTAAGCTTTTAGACCATGAGTTTGTGATAAGTAGTCTCCAAATTAGATCCATTGTATATCACAATCTTTATTAATTATGTAGATTCCTCACTAAAAAAAGATTAGAATCAAGGAGGATCTGATAGGGTCGAGCAGGACCGAGCCACGAATGGGCTCCCTTCCTCTCCTCTTTTGATTAGAAATCCTTCGTTATAAGATTGGATGGAGGAAACCGTCATAGTCTCAGATTGACTAATAAAATGGATGGATTGCACTCCATAATTCCTGCCATGTAGGTCAGCGTTACAACATCATCCGTACAAGTTCGGCCTGCCACTGCGCCATAATAGCCGGCCAATTTGGACCCAAATCTAATTACATGGACTAGGCCCACCTATTGCACATAAAAAATAAAATAATGTCATCTAGATTCACGGTAGATCTGATCCGCCGAACAATTTCTCTGGGGCCTACGGTCTTGGATATCTTCGAATTTTTACCGGTCCTAGACCCGGCTCAAGCTAGCGTGTTATAGCCGGAAATGAAGGAACTAATTTCTATGATCTAGTGGGGCACAATGCTTGTCTGTCTCCAACTTGACTTTGTTTTATTTGTACCATTCAACTACTCTGATTGGATGTAGTTACATGAAAACATTTGGATATTAATCCCTTTAAAAATCACATTATCTTTGAGTATAAATTCACCTGGATAGATATGGACATTAGTCAAGGGGACTTGCCAAGTTGTAAGAGGCTATAGATGTGTTCTGAAAGTGATGTTGGTTGAAGGATGGATGATTGGATGGTAACAATAAAGGTGCCACGTTGGATTGTAGTTACATCTCAGTCAGGTTTAAAGCTTATCAATTATATAGATCCAGACTGGAAGATATCTTATCCAATGTCTGACAGAATCACTGATCCTTAGGTCATTGTCTCAATTAATTGGTTTCTTTTGAACTACTGGTCAATTGAGATGAGGCACAAGACATTTTGACTAGTAAACAGATATCATTTTTTTGATTTTTGATTTTTTTCTGTTTTTGATTGACTTATGTTGTTCATAAAATAATTTGAACTCATAAAAGAATTTCTTTTGTGAAAAACTCCTCAACAGAAGAAAATTAAATTTGAAGAAAAGTCCTATAGAGGATATCGTAGTAGACAACATAGAGAAATATAAGGTTAATTTGTTCAGTTATTTGTGGAAGAAAATGGAGTTTTCATTAAGTTTTTGTTGATCAACTCCATGATTAGTTAACATAGACTTTTTCATTGCTTGTCATCTGAATTATGCTAAAATTATTTTTTGAGAAATGATATGCTAGAAAGCAAAGACTAAGATGAAGAAATACTGGTTTTGGTATTTAGATGTCATGTTAACATAGTTATGCAAAGAATCATCTCCTCATCTCAGAATTCTTCATCTCACCACTGGAAAATGCATTCAAAGAGTTGTTTTAGAAATCTTGGGTAAAACTTTGTCCATTTTGTATATCAAACCTATCTTTGTTAAATAATTAGTGGTCTGTGGTAACTTAAAAATATTTCCTTTCATCATTTATCTATACCATATGAAAGAATAGTTTTGGATTTGAAGAATATTTCATTCCAGTTCTATCCATCACTTTTAACTTCCCAAAATACCCTTCTACATTTCTCACAATACATAACTAACTTTTGTTTAAATAATTTAACTTTTTAAAAATAAACAATAAAAATTCTAGCACTTAGAAAAAAGGAAAGCTAAAATAAGAGTGATACAGAAATACGAGAGAGATCCATTACACTATGCAATTTATTAGCAATTGGGCATGCACACTTGAGTAAAGGGAGAAAAGAGAGTGATAAAGTCCAATCAATTTGAGAGTCAATTCAAAGAATCAAATCCATCTAGGTCGAATTATAGAAAGGGATAATATCCAATCTATTTTTGATTTTCATGAAAAGATTTGTTTTGATTGGGAAAGGCAGAATGGTTGCTTAAACAAGTGAAAAAGCTATTAGGATAATTAATCTATTTTAAGGCATATAACAAAGCTGAAAATTTCATATTTTTCAAGCATATATTACGTATGTACAATTGCTAGTCCAGTATAAAGTACAAGTAGGTGCGCAACTTTGGATAGGGTATGACAGATCATTTCATCTTATCAAACTTTGAGGCCAATTGGCTTGTTGTTTGGCTTGAGGATATGATTATGCCCTCCTTACACTCATTAATATATATAATAAAAATTTTTCTCCAAATATTCCAATATCCTAGCGTGATATCTGCATCTTTAAAGTTGGCCAGCCTTCAAAATCAAGGTTCTCATGAAAGTGAGAGAAAGTAAATGAAGATGGAAGCCTTAAGAATCTAAGCTATAACATCTTCCTTTATAGGTTTGATTAATTCCAAGCCTATCATTTCCATATCTTTGCTTCCTCTTACAGCATCCAATGATGCCTAATTCTTTCACCTTTATTCACATTCATGCTTACAAATATATAGAGGAATAAAAACAAACCACCAACAACATGATATCCATGAATGATTATTAGGCATCGTATCTTTTACCTGCCACCACAACCTGAAAGAATTTTTGAAATTATAAAAATAATGCTAAACTAACATCAATCATGAACATTTTTGAAATATCCAAAAATCTTATAGAGATAACCAGCCACCAAAGGTCTCCATGATTTTTCAATATTTTGCACTTGAGTACATGTTAGCTTTTTTTCTCTCTTCTTCTCTGCACCTTTTGAGAACTACTCCCAAATTTATATTTGCTGAGCTAGTATGTAGAGCCAAAATAGAAATAAAGAAATAAAATTCAAACATAACTTGTTTTCAACTTATATTAATTGTCAATTAAATGTCAGAAAGTTAGAAATTAAGCTGACATTTCTTTCTTTTTTTTCGTCCAACTTTGCAGCTGCTCACACTGTAGGGTTCTCCCATTGCAGCAGGTTTGCCAACCGCATCTACAACTTCAACTCCCAAAACCCAGTAGACCCCACCCTAAACAAGACCTATGCGTCCCAGCTACAGGCCATGTGCCCTAAGAACGTAGACCCCACCATAGCTGTCAACATGGACCCCATCACCCCCCGGATCTTTGACAACCAGTACTACAAGAACCTTCAGCAAGGGATGGGCCTCTTCACCTCGGACCAATCCCTCTTCACTGACCCCCGGTCCAGGCCCACCGTCAACTCTTGGGCCCAGAGATCCTCCGCCTTCGAGAAGGCCTTCGTCGCCGCCGTCATCAAGCTCGGCCGGGTCGGAGTCAAGACCGGGTCCAATGGCAACATTCGCCATGATTGTGCCACCTTCAACTAGCTTAATTACTGAGAGTGGCTTTTATTTTGAAACTATGGTGGAGTTAGTCTCAATGAAATTTTCATACTATGGTTGTTAAGAATGCAAGTGAGATCATACGCAAAGAATGTGCTTCTTCTCAAGTGTGGTAGCATCATCGTTTAGCTATAGAGTTGCTCCTTTTTCATCTCTCTTTGTTTTTCAACTGAAACCAAAGTGAAGAAAGATAGAACCGAACGTCTTAAGAACAGATAATTGTAAATAACATGGAGAAGCAAAGATCGCTTCAAGAACTATGGCAAGCAAAGGAATCCCATCTGATCCTGTAGAAGAATCTGGGTTGCATCTTTCATTTGTTAGTGATGTTTGGTAGGGAGAACAACTGGCCTTTCTAAATTGTTCTTTAATTTGCTCCTTCACTCATCCAAATTGGAGCCTTTAAATTATGGTTCCACATATGAATGGGTTGGTTAACACACGGAGCGGACTTTGGGCATGCACTCCTGAAAATTTTCACATTTACTCTTCTGGATTGAGCTTGAATGTTGAAGCTTCAAATGAGCTTGATTAGCATAACTTTAGAGGAACTAAAGCACAAATTTTGGGCATTACAATCACATAACATCTTATGGTTCCTCGGTACACAAAAACGTTCAGCATTGTATTATCTAAAGATGACAAGTGGGAAGAGAATGCCGCAAAGAATACTAGCAAACCCTTGGATGATACATTGGTATATTCAAAAAGAACAAAAGCCCTGCGTGAATATTCTTATAGGATTGGATTAAACATCCTATAGTATTCGGATCCTAGAGGAATTTGGATCGGATGGAATTGGGTTATATAGGGCCATACTTAAATGGATCATCTAATCCACAAATCCTATAGAATTTTTTAGTCTACTCCTAGGGAAAGAGTCAAACATGCTCTAAATATATTTTGACAGCCTTCGGCCAAGTTCTACTCTTATTATAAGATTTTCCTTAGTTACCAAAAAAAATTCTCTTGAATCTCACAATTTTGGCTCTCTGCCTACCTTCTTAACCTCAAAAGCTCTGATGTTTATGTTGTGATCTCAGAGCCAACATCTGCCCCAATATGGTCAATTTAGATCACAAGATTTTCCAGTCATTCCACATTATCTTTCTACCATTTACCTACTATGCCATGAGATACGGTTCTGCTATAGAAAATAGTGATGACTTCAAACTCACAATCCATCGACAAGAGTTTCACTTACTCTTCGATTTAATATATAGATAATATTACATATGAATGCAGAGATAGCTTAAACTCAAAGCGTGAACCAGAACAAATGCAGGTTCCTCCCACAAGCAAATGTGGATTCCCATTAACAAAGGCGAGAACCTAGAATAACCCTCTAATTATGTTCCTGGGACCTCCACGTTCTATGCTATTAAAAAATATACTCTTATTTATTAGATGGGACAGGCCGTAGGATTTGAGATCTTGCCGCATCCCACTGGATATGGTTAGACTGGTTCTACCATTTATACCCTGCACTAGCCAATAACAATTTAAGTATCATTTATTATTAAATATATATATATATATATTATTTAAATTTAATTATAATTTAATAAAATTATTATTATTGTTCAACTGATAATTTTATTTTTTGAATAAAATAAATAATTTATTAATAATATGCTGATTTGTTAGGATATATATAATAGGATCATTCTAGTCAATAATTTCTTCACGTTAACTAGTTGGACATATCTAGACGGATGTGCCTCATCTTTGGATCCTGGATTATGATCATGAATTTTAGATTATAATCATAATTATTAAAAAAATTATATATTAAAAATTTTAACTATCAGCATTGTGAAAAGTCAATTACATACTAGCTGATGAATGATATTTTGATTACATAAAATGAGAAACATATGCTGAATAACATGGAGAATGAGACAATCATACAATGTCTCCAAAATATGAAAATCAATCGAGAACAAAATATAATTTGTCTATATATTTTTAATTCAAATTTATATGTTTAATTTTCATCATTTTAATCAAGGATTTATGTATTATACATTCTTTCTTTAATTTATAGTGCCCCCCTCGGTCTGTCCTGGCCGTTCCCATCCGTACCTCCATTCCCGACCACTTTCTCTCTCAGACAAATCCCAGGGGCGGCTTTCGAAGGGGTAGCTTGGTGGCGTTAAGGCCGTTTCCAGCTGAAGTGGTAGTACTGCTATCCATCACCGCTTCATTCCCCACTAGTCTCTAATCCTACGTGAAAGTCAGAAATTGGTTGAAATATAAAACTGAATTTACATTAGACCAATCATAGGATGCCACATCATCATTGTTGTTTGTTGACCGCTGCATCGGCAGATTATTATAGACAGTAAGCATTCCAACTTCAGACGAAAAAAAAAACACCCCGCTGGCGTCCAACGACAAAAACGTGTCCTTTTTCTGTAGCCAGATCCGACCAGAGAGCTAACGGTCAACAGTCCCGGATCTGACCTAGCTTTCCGTATCTCGAGGGCTTAGGTGGCAGCATCCGAGGAGGCCTTGTACCACGTCGGCGGACAGCGAAAGCGGGACCACACAGTGTGAGGAAGTTACACGGTCCGACACGTTTACGGTCTACAGGATCGTACGCGTCGTTGTCAAGCTGAGACGCGATGGAGGCAAGCTTGCACACGCGGTACAGGAAGCGCGTACCAGAGAGATCTCTTGAGAAGGACCCAAGCCCGGAGCCAAGAAATGGTTAGAGACGAGAGAGAAGAAGAGGAGGAGCAATAGAACAAGGAGGGATTTGGGAACAATGGACAGCTGCTGGGATCGGGTGGCGATTCCGATGAGGCGAGTCTGGATCAACGTGGCTACCCGTATCGGCATTCAGAAACCGGTAAGTTTTTTTGCTTGTCGAACGATCCGAAATGTTCCTCCGGTGGAGTTAATTAAATCAGATTTATTATTAATCTATATTTTGTAATGGTTTATAGGATTGTCGAAGCTGAGGAAGGAGGTGAGGACGTGCGAGTACGAGGACGTGCACGTGATGTGGGAGATGCTGCGGAAGACCGACGGCGAGATCGGACGGTATCCGCAGGTGGCGATGGGTGACGATAACAAGATCCGACGGCGGAGGATGAGGCATCACCGGAGTGGGAGGGCGAGGAGCGGCGTGTGGGCGGCCGTGCTCGAGTGGGCTCCTCATAACCTGTGCCGCGAATTCTAATTGGATTGGAACGGATCGGAATATGGGATGAGTGCGGCATTAGAGAGTTGGTCTCGGCACATGAGAAGCCGTCTTTCCCTACCATCTTCCCCCGTCGCTGCAGTATCTGTTGTGGTAGTCGCGGTGGTCTAATTTTGGGCTCTCTTGTACGTAGACCAAACGATCGCGAAGAGAATGGAAACGAGGGAGCTTTCCACCCTGCATTATTTTTTTTTTTTTGAAAAAAAAAAAGTAGTCCCTTCCTCTTTTGAGAAGACCATCTCCTGGAACTCATAATAATATTTGCTATTTGCAATTGCTGCCTTCTCCTCAGTGTTGTAAATCCCTGATCTTTCTCTAAGACACAACCATTTCTCTCCCTACTCACTTTTAGATTCTGTGAACAGATCAGTAAGTTGGGCATTCAATAGAACCATCCAATGGATCTGCTATGGCAAGGCTTTAACCTTTCAGTAGCTCCAGGTTAAATGAAATAAATTTCTAATATTTCAAGAAGGATGGATAAGGTTTCTCCCATCAAATCATCCAAAACTGATTACAGAGACAAGCCCGTCATAGAGTCTAAAATTTCTTTGACAGGAGGATAAGTATAAATTTTAAAGCTAACCGTAGAGTAGTGTTCGGTCTAAACCTTGTTTTGATCCATTAAGCTGACCTTACACGTGTGGTAGGTAAATGATCGTTCATGGATGGACCATCACAAATTGGAAGGGTGTGTATCAATACTTAGACTAAAAGGTGGTTGATGTGGTAGTTCTCCACTGACAAAGTACCACCATGGAAGATGATTTATAACTCCTCCAGAGGACAAGAGTGGTGTGTTAGACTTCTATAACACCAATATCTCTTCACTCTAGTAGCAATTCTTCAATGAAAAATTGAGTCATGCATGTCATCCTAGTATAGTGTATCGCACATTCAGTGCATCACTGTGCTGGTATACCATAAGCCCCTGAATGAGAACAATATGAATTGTACAATTACAAAGATGCGTCGAGCCTGTGTTTAGGATAATAAATTTCTCATTTGTAAACCAATTTTGCAGGGACACCAGAAAAATTCTATTCCCAAGATACAGATTTTGGCTCTAATAAGAATTTCTAAGGTCAAATCATTGTAAACTTACAGTTCATAACTCAAAATCGTTTAACTTTATGGGATCACATTAAGATATGAATCTACAATTATCGTCCAATTTTCCTCTGGCTCTCCCATGCTCTTTGACAGGTTCATGAGCATCGTCATGCACCAACACAATGATCTGCCGCTTGTGGAGAGCTCACCATTTCTACGCTCGTCTGAGGTTTAGAAACCATCAATATGCCATCAGCTTTCTCTTTCATTTATCGTCTTGTATCACAGAGACGTGAATTGCTATCACGTGCACTAGACGCACATAGAGTTGGTAAATGTCCTCCGAACACCATGAAAACATCTCAAAAGGTATAACTGGACATTCTAAACCATATGACCACTACAAGATGATAAAGAATGGATTTTCTAAGCACAAAAGCATGCCAAAATATTTTAGCATCATTGTACAAGTAAGGGCATATTTGGTTAAAGGGAGCTGGATTTTGGAATAAGAATAAGAATGGATGCTTTCCATTCTAACTGTTTGATTGGGGATCTCTTTCCTATTCCGATTCTAGAAGATGATAGGATTGTCCCAATCCCTCGAAATTTAATTCCTATTCTCCTTTAGTATTCAAATCCCATTTCAATTTCGATTCCTATCATGAATCAAATATATTGGAAGATATAACATTTCGATTCCAGTTGCGAACCAAACACATCCTAAAAAGTATAAAACCATATACCTCTCTATATGAAGCATGATAGAAAGCAGCTACTGGAACGACTCAGCATCCTCTCCTATAACTATATCACAATCATGGTTTTAAACCCATATATTAACAAGATTTGAATTATCTCTATTATATCATGAGATTTTTAGAGTTGCATCTATGAAGTCGGACCGAGTGTGGCCGCAGCCAACCATCTAAAGCCTTGCAACTTTCCAACCTTCCTTTGACCACATAATGTCCCTTCAAACAGAAAGTTCACAACTAGAACGTGCCTTCAGTCCGATTAACATAAATATTAGATCTCCTTATTTTTCACATTTTATGTTTCATATTAATGTTCTCCTTTTTCTCTCTATCTAATTCATTTGTTTTCTCCTCTTTCCCTTTGACAGACATTTTTTTCTCATGAAATAACTGTTCCAGTGTATGAAGAGTCATTGATACCATTAATATGGCAAAGCACAGAGCATCACCTTAATTGGAAGCTGAAACCATCAAGAGCTTAAATCTCTCAAAGTACCTGTTCCTTCCCTTTTCCTCCCGATACAGGATGGCAAGGAGAACAAGTTTATAACTGCGCTAGATCAAAACACAGGCATGCCACTGCTATTTGAATCGGAAAGGATAGTAGATTTCCACTAACTTGATCTTCAAGGATTTTCGCTACTTGGGTCCTGCCTTTCCGAAGGAGGCTACGAGAGTTTGCTAAGAGCTACAAATTATGAACTAAAAGATAATCAAAAGTAAAGAAAGATAACTAGAAGGTAAAAGAAATGATCATTCAATTCACGAAAAGTAAACCTCCCCTCAGAATTACAACTTAGTATTTATACGTCTCCTTATTAACTGTTATACAGTTATCCATCTTCCATATTAATGCTTGCCATTTTCAATTACTATCATTTCATCCACTTGCTCTAACAATTGCTACAATGGCCTGTAACTATTTCCTCACTTTCCACTTCTTGGCCTTTCAACAACTATCTCAATAGATCTTGCTCTCGAACCACACCTGAATCAAGCTAACATCCTAGCACAGAACTTAATCAGGCAGGCTGTGCTCACAATTTGCTTATATTCACACCTCATTTGGAACTCGACTTGTGTCTCAAGTAATCAATCATCCGAGTCCGATCAGCTCCCCTTATATACCACTCAGCCTGTCTTATGTGGTGCCACATAGTAACCTGATTGGCACTTTCTAATTACCTTTTGGCCTTCTTCCAGACTAAGCACATAGCCTCATCTTAAGTGATCTTTATGTCCTTGGTGGGATCATAATGTAAATAGTCCTATCAACACTTTACTCCAGTTAGTGGACCCCTTCTCATTATGTTAAGTCAGACCTGAACACTTGGCCATTTTCTCATTATTGAGGTTAGAACCTCACATTATTACTTTGTTCCTGGCACCACCACATGGCCCTTACCTAAACCGTTATCTAAACTTTAGATTTCCACCACAAATTAGGATATGGTGTACATAGTACCAAACCATAACAATTTTAGAATATGATCCTTGGGCACAGTCAACTAGTTATCTAGAATGCCTGCATGCTGGACACTTAGCTCAGCTACATATTCGTATATTAACTCATTTATTAGCATAAATTTAAATTGAAAACACAATTTATTGGTCAAGATCCATGATACTCCAATTCTTCACACACAATGAGTTGTTGATTTTATTTTAATTTTTTTTATGTTCTTGCACAATTCAACAAAAAATTGAAACATATTATAGTTAATTTGGAACATTTTTTTTTTAAGTAAATAGATTAATATACTATTTTCCCTAAAACGTGCTACATATTACCAATGAAAAATTAGTGTTTAATAAAAAATTCACATCATAGCAGTTCCAATTTGAGTAACTAATAGATAACGTTACCTCTTTAGAAGTTCTAATTTAGAGCCTGCTTGGATAATTCAGCAGGAGTGGGCAGATGGGGCAGCTTATTTGGATATTCCCCAGCAGATTCTGTGTGCCTTTTTTTATCAAAGAAATTCCTACAAACCAACAAGTCCATTGGGGCTCGGGCTTTAACGAGCTCTTAGAAGATGTAGACTGGTGGTAGAAAAGGACCAAAGGTTCGAAGAGTATGTTTTGATATTGCCTATGTGCCTCCCTTAAACCTCAAAATAAATAAATAAATAAATAAAGATATTGCCCAGGATGAGTAAGGGTCATATGTATTGTGTCATATAGGTTTCGACTGTCCTGAAAAAGATACAATTTCATATTGAATGTAGCTAGTAGACTTAGCCCCATTCTGCTCTAATATACACGAACAGTATCAAGAAAATATCATTTTGTATCATGAAACATTTACCAGCATATCATGATCTGCTCTGGATCTGAAGTCTGAACAATACAGGTTTGCCAGCTACCTAGATGGTTGCCCTTAACAATGAGAAGTTAAACTGTACAAGTACCATAAACAATATATCCACTAATAAAGTGTATTACTGGAATATGTTTATATCAATAAAAGAACATCCTGAAAATTTCATCTATACTAAATAATATCTTTCACATGCAATGAGATGGTTTCAGAAAGCATAGCTCCAAAATAATGAACAACTGGTGAAGTAACCTAAGAAGTTATTATTTACCCATCTATGTTTCGGCAGTAAGACAACTATTTCGTCAGAACTAAGCTTCTTTCACAAGCTTTATTCCAGACAAATAATTACTGTTGGTTTCAACTTTAACTTAACATTACCCTGCACCATATTCATGATACGGAAGAGGCATGAGTAGTATATGGAAATAGAATTCAACTCCATAGAAAGGTGGACTAGAAATGAAATTCGAATTATCTGCTATAACCGATGCAAGTCTTAAGGAAAGAGAAACAAAGAAAAAAAGTACAGGGCGTTATACATGAGAACGTTCAAACCAAAAGTGTATTCAGTATTTCTGATACAGACATTTTTTTAGCAAATGAAAATTCCAAACCTTTTATTTATTTCTCAGTTTAACTGAACTCTATGAGTGTGTCATAAATAAATATAAAGTAATAGACTTTCCAATTACTTGATAAGCTTTACAGTTTACACTGGTGATTCTGAATTATGCTAAGATTTTTCTTTAAAATCTAGTAGCTCCTAACAATTTTTCCTAGTAGGTAAACTTCTGAATCATTTATTCTCCAACACTTCCTGGCGTATTACTAAAGTTTTCCTGGTTTATTGCATGTTGCCATTAGCAAGCCAAATTTTGTATCCACCTTGACAATATATCTAAACCTCGTCAATGAAGAAGGAAACATTAGGCTGCTCCATTCGGTGCAACTCAACAAGATTTTAGAAGTAAATGTCCCAAATTAGACTGCACTTCAAAAATGCCAAAATATTATGATTTTTGATTTAAACATTAGGCTGCACCACTCTGTGCAGATGCTCATAGCTGATCCAAAATATCAAAATTGGATAGATATAACAACGAAATGGTAAGCAATCATGTATCCTTATATCAGTAGTAAAATTATTTCCAACATAACATACAAGAATAATGAATTTATAATCAGCTTATCTCAACCAAAAAATTAAGTCTATCAAGAGCCACAAAAATCAAGAAGTACACTTTATTTACAAGCATGGTAAAGAGAAAAGATGTAGATCAGAAGATTCAGAACCATAACAATTCATAAGGTGAAAAGATGTATAAATTGGGTCGAAAGGTTTACATTCAATGGCCAGGACATGGACCCATCCCCAAAAAATTGGCGGCTTCAGTGGTGACACCTATATGTCACTTCAATTCCGTCCTAAGGAAGGCATATGGAATTTATTCCGCATGGCAGGAGTAATGAATTGTTTGTAGCTTGAAACTTCTTGTGAGTAAACTTTGCGGTCTTTTACTAATGTTTTTCTGTACTTTGAGCCTAATGATGTACTCTGTTGCTTCAGCAGTATCAAAGGCTCGTGAGGATTGTCGATCCTGTAAGTAGCACTTGCAGAGGCAATCAATAAGACTGAAATTGTATTCATGCTGTGGTTCATTCTTCCAACAGATGCAAGCATGTCTTCTCAAGCTGTAGAGGCCAATCACCACCAAGCAACTGAGAATTCAATTCCATTGCCACCCGAAAATCTAGTAATGAGACATAATAACATTGATTTGACCCTTGCACCTGTTCTTCTTGCCGCATACCATTTATCCCAGGAAAATCCTACCATTTGTTTGACTTATCCTCCTATTGCTGCACCTCGCTCTAGCTAAGTCCATACAGGGTTTGATCAACCTCTTTAGAAATGCATCCAAACCAATATTCAACAGATTAGTACAGTCTACTGATAAACCAAAGCCTTCAACCTCCAACTTATGCTCCAACTGCTTCCTTAAAGATCTTGTATCAGGCAGTTCAGAACTACCACGACAAGACTCGGGAACATACGGATTAGAAAGATGAAAGCCTCCAGCAAAACCGGTGCAAAATGTTTACGGGAAGAGCACCAGCAGTCCTCGGAATGCCCAGAGGTGCCCTTACAGGGCTTCTACTTTGGACACTCGGACTAGCTCTTGCTTGTTCAACCTCTTCTCCATCTTCCACAGATGCAACTTCTAAGAAAGCCTTAC
Source organism: Elaeis oleifera (assembly GCA_000441515.1). Classification (NCBI taxonomy): domain Eukaryota; kingdom Viridiplantae; phylum Streptophyta; class Magnoliopsida; order Arecales; family Arecaceae; genus Elaeis; species Elaeis oleifera. The sequence continues at coordinate 150,148 of KE505350.1, forward strand.
TACCAACAGATATCAACTCTTTAGCACTTTGCTGCTCTCGTGACCTCTGCAAATCGCAAGAATTAGTGACTTCTTGCAGATGTCTAGGAGGCATCTGTCCATCGGGTCCAAGGGGGCTCGGACGGTCACTGAATCTCCGATCCCTACTACTTATAGACCTTCTCCTTCGAGGGGATGTTGGGCAAGTGTCTCCAAAGCTCGACAATTTGCTAATCCGAGAGTTCCCTGTGACTGTCTCTTTGCTAGGCGGCCAAGGGCAAGACATGCATTGCCAAGGATCGAGCGGATGAACATATTGTGAATAGCAACATTTTCCTTCCCAATGGTACTATAGCACAACTTATCAAATTCTAACTTGCTAAGTTTCAGGTTGAGTAATCTTTTCACATTATAGAAATACTTCTCAGCTTTTTGCCGCCCGAGCTTCTTGAAAAGCTGAGATTTGAGCTCCATAGTATCAATTCGGGAAAACTGCCTGTAAGATGGCATCTTGACCTCCAATTCTCATGCAACCACTAAAATGCAGCTCACTGATCTAACTCTCACTGACCAGTAAAATCTCGAAAACAAACCCTAGGACTAAAGCTACCTTTTGTCTCCAAAAACACAAAACTCAATCAAATCTGGGTATTCGGATATCTATTAAAGATCAGATGATAGCTACAGCAGATCAGACCACTGGATAAAAAGAACACTCAAGAAAATCAGATAAAGAACTAGGTTTCAACTAAAATCATTAATTGATCGAAAATAAAATAAGAAGGCAACCGATATTAAATTCTCGGGGCTAATGAAGGGGAAATTACTAATTTAATGCAGCTAGTAATTGATTCCCACAAATAAACAAATCATACGGACTGTTTTGCTGGAAAACGGATTCCAAGAGAAACCCTAACCGGAAATCGGCGATCAAAACCAATTAAAGCTACAGATCGAGCACGTGATCAAGAAAGGAAGAAGCAAATGGCGAAAGAAATAAGAAAGGACCGACCTTTGGCATCGAAGAAGAGCTTTGGGATTGAGGACTCGACAGATCTGGGGGTGCGAAGAGGGGTCAGAAGGGTTTCAATTTTGCCCTTTTTGGGGCTCGTGGCGTGCTGCTCTTATTTATATAGAAGCGGAAACAGAGGGAAGGAACAGGGCCCTTCTTCGGGCCAAGATTGGAAGCTTCTCACTGCGATATTTGGGTCAAAGACACGTGTGATTTTGGTTGGTGAGTGCGGACGCTTGCTCGAGGTCGGGGACTTGACTCTCACTTCCAAGTCGCCTACACGCCCATGGAGTGGTCTAATTATTTCTTGGACCAGGTCCTATGGACCACACCAAATCCCGCGGTGGAAAACACGCCTCATCACTCTTTGTCTTTCACCAATTTCCGATTGGACGTTATCCACCGTACATATGTTCCGCGATTTGCTTTGATCCACTTAGACCTGGTCTATACAGTAATTCTTCACGGAGTGGGTCTCGTAATTTTGAGAAATACCCTCTCTCTTTTGACACTTTTGAGTTCAGCTCCACTTCCGAGTCTCATAACAAGTGTGGATTTGAGGGGAGAGAGGAAGACTCGGAGAAGGGTTTCTTTGGCCGCTAAGGTAGATAATTCATATAAGTTTTATATAAATACATTAAAAAATTAAAAATAAAATATTTTAAACTGTCTAGGGCCACCTCCATAATAATCTACAAAAGAACCTCGGTGTGCTCCGTCACGTAGGTCACTACTCAATCTGCTACAGTATTTGCCTTTCTGAAGATATGTCTGATTATAAGTTCAATGCATCTGGAAAGCAAAATGGATATGTCCTATAGAAAATGATAATTATGTAAGGTTTCATAGACAACATGCATAGCGAAAGCACAATGGATTCAAAATTTAACTAAGAAATTTTAAACATTAAATCCTTAAACGAGCACTTCCTTGATGATTAACAATCATATGAAATATTTTCATAATATAATTGAAGGTATAGAAGAATACCTGCAACGCTTATTCCAAAACTCCGGCAGAACCTCCACCAGACGCCCAAGTATTCACTCTCCAACGGTAATCCACACGAGACTTTGATCAAGACACAAACTCCTCAAGATGGTTCCTCCCTCTAAATTCTTCCTCCAAGAACTTCTTTGGGCAGCAGAACCTTAGAACTACCTTCCTCTCCTCCTAGCCTTCCTATTTCTATTTTTCTTGTCTCCTTGTCTTCCTTATATCTCTTCCTAAGCTCTTGTCCTAAAATCAGACTTGTTCTTATTATTTTAGGACTTGTCTTAATAAGAGAAGAAAGAGAATAATTGGACAAGAGGGAGAGTAGTGTAAGAAAGAAGAGATAAAAGAAGAATTCGAATGAATCTGAACCCTAGCGCGGCATTCTATTTATACTTAGCGACCAGATGCCATCGGGAACAACTCACGCCTTCTCCACATGACAACTCGCACCCAACCAAAAATTCTCATGCCTCCAACCATTTTCACATGCCCATCAGCAAGCCTTGTGATATGTGGCAAACATCGGGAAAAAGTCCAAAAGTTGCTTCGCGCAGAAAGACTCTTTGGAGAAATTTTTTTCGATATTTTTCGAGACGTGCGAGGCTTCTCTTGGGCGGGATTTTTCTCCACCCTTGATCAACGCACTTTAGCCATCCAAGGGCCCACAAGGGAGGTGCTAACTTGCTTTAGGCATGGAGAAAAATCAGAGAAAAAAATGGCATGTAACATTTTTAAAAGACCAAAATAACTAGGACTCTAGATGGCACATGGATTAGATTTGGCTAGGGTTTGATCTTTATCCAATTTCCAACGCTAACTCATGAAGTGATTTAGCCATAGAAGGACTCTTCTATGCCTAGAATCAGATCACAAACCTTCATGAATTTTTTTACCGTGGAACAAAAGGATAAGAATGAGAAAAAAGGGGCGTCCCATCCCATGGGACGCCAAATAGTTATTTGCGCACAAGATAAACCCCATGCACTAGAGAAAAATTTCTAGTGCATGGGATGCTGGTTTTGTGGTGCCCATTTTCTGGTTCAACCAGCAAAGGGTTGATGCAACTTAGACCCAAATTTGGTTTGAGTTTAATTGGATTTAATTACCCAATCAGGAATCAAATTCGAATCCGATTTGAAACAAGGAGCTAGGGTTTGCAGCATGTACTCACATGTTCATCTTACAAACATGATCTAATCCAATTAGACTCCTAACCAATTTTCTTTATGTGTGATCAATTAGGTTCTATATCTAGCCAACAGTAGGTCTAGATGCAAATTGAACTGATTTGATTAGAATTCAATCTAACCGATTAGAATCTAATCGAGCTAATCCGATTTCAATAATTGAAATCCTTTCTAATTGACGATCAAATTAAACTCTTTAATTTGATCAAATCTACGAGACAAGATTGACGTCTAGTAATGCAGTTTAATTCGATCAAATCTACAAGATAAGATTGACGTCTAGTAACGAATCATGCCTACCTGAAAGTTATGAAATTTTTGATAGAAATATCAAAAATATCCTTCAGTAGTAAGTTACCATACAATTCGATCATATGATCAACCTACATCCCTAATATGACTCTTGATATGGAATGATATCAAATCCAATATCATATTTATATTTCTCTTAATCTTGTAATGATGATTTGATTAATGAAATATTAGAAACTCTTTCTAATTTTCATCTTGCTTTGATCAAAGACTCCCTGAATCATCAGTTGATTAGAGCAAGTAGGATGCGATCTTCTCTTATCAGGAGTGATCGATTTCATATTGATCTACTCACAACCTCTATATATATTCCATCGTATCCAGAATACCTCGTATATGACTAAGTCATGAATAAGTATGAATCAAAATACGGATTCATGTATACAATATTCTATAGTAGTCTCAGGTCAAAGAATTACATGCACAACTTTCACTATAAAAAATATCTTTTGACGGATAAGTTGATTCCATAAGATGTTTCTTAAATCGGATCAATTCAGTCAACTCATTCTTAATAAGCACCCACATCCTTGTATTAGTGTCTCACACAAGTGGCTTATAAGATTAGCCACTCTCATCATCGAGTATACATAGGATGTACCAGTCTATCTGAAATATTGATCCCCTACTCAATGTTCCTATGACTAAGAATATTCTAAA
>KE505350.1:167268-185488 GCA_000441515.1 Elaeis oleifera
TGTATGTACTGGCTCGAGGCACACTGGAACTAGGAGGAGAGAGAGGAAGAGATAGAGGAGGAGAAGAGAGAGAAGGGTGAAGCTGTCCAGATTATCATTGTCTTGAGAGAGAGAGAGAGAGAGAGAGAGAGGAAGAGAGGGGGCAAAGCTGCTGAGATTATCACCATTTTCAGAAGAGAGACAAACTAACCATACTTGAATGCAAGAGGAAGAGAGTAATCAGGAGGCGAGACAACCTAGGGTTGAGTTGGGTGGTTATAAATTCAGCGACCCACCCTAAACCGAGGGAACTAGGTGGTTCTGCTAGCTTTGGGTCAGCTTGGGCCGGATCCAGGCTTGTTCCAAATCGAATCTGCATTTGATTTTGCTTGGTTTAGGTCAATTCAGGCCAGTTCGAAACCTATTCCAAATCAAACCTATGTCTCAAACTGGTTTCTGCCTAGAATGGGTCGGTACACCTTACATTGGATCTAAGTTTCTTGAATTCAATGTGGTTTCTTTGAATTCTCCTATCTAAACCCTTCAGATGGACGATTTTTCTTGTAATTCTCCATGGTGTTTGAAGCACTCAAGTGATTGTTTGTTGGTTAAATCAGTTCTTGATGTTAGTGGTGAAAATGGATGGGATAGTATCGATTTGGATCTGTTTCTGTATCCCAATCTATCTAGATGTCGATACAGATTTTATCATCTGAATAATATCCACTTCGGTATTTGTATCATCCAAGAAAAGCAGACATGAATATGTATACACGGTTATCCAATCTGTATCCAAATACAATTCACTTGTGGTCCTGTTTAGTCTCATGCAACTCTTTTATACTTCAAAGAGTAATAGCTGACAATGTTAATATGTGTTTAGTTTCATTTACCTTCTTTACAACAACATTTTTGATTTGGTTGCTTATAAAATTTAACTATCTGATTTATATCTATATTCATATTCTCTACATCTGATTTATTTATCCTTTTAAAACAACTAAGGGTATGAATTTAAGTATCTGCCAATTCTTCATTTTGGTAACCTCCACAAAATCATGCCTGCAAGTTAACCCATATATTTCAATCTAAATAGTGATGAAAAGAGGGGCTTGAATCAGTTATCTGAAATTGTTGTTTTGATACATGGTCTGAAGTTACAAGAGAGGGTAATATAACTTTAATAATGTCTGGTGAAAATCTGGAAGGACAAGGGAACTTTATGAAAGAAGATAAAATATAGGAAGAGGCAAATTTATGAGCTCTAACGGATGAAAGTGTACTGAGGGAGTATTTGAGATCATTTGAAGCAAGCTAATGTTGTGAGGCAAGTGAGATTCCGTGTTAGGTTGTTGTAACAATGATTGCTCAAAGACTTTTATCTCTTCATGCTTGTTGTTAATGGACTTGCTGTTGGCAGCAAGGAAGTCATCATAATGCGTGCTATTTGCAAATAAGAAGGCAAGATTCTCCGAACCAATGTCGGGGGTCGCACCGACCGATGATTGGTTCGGTACGGTATCAATATGTCCATTCAGGCTCGAGGCATACTGGAACTAGGAGGGAGAGAGTGAAGGAGAGGAAGAGATAGAGGGAGGAGAAAGAGAGAGAAGTGGTGAAGCCATCCGGATTGTCATTGTCTTTGAGAGAGAGAGAAAGAGAGAGAGGAGAAAGAGAGGAAGAGAGGGGGCAAAGCTGCTGAGATCATCACCATTGTCAGAAGAGAGACAAACTAACCCTTGTTGAATGCAAGAGGGAGAGAGTAATCGGGAGGCGAGACGACCAAGGGTTGGGTTGGGTGGTTATAAATTCAGCGACCCACCCTAAACTGAGGGAACTAGGTGGTTTTGCTAGCTTCGGGTCAGCTCAGGCTGGATCGAGGCCCGTTGCAAATAGAATCTGCATTCCATTTTGTGGTTTAGGTCAATTCAGGCCAGTTCGAAACCTATTCCAAATCAAACCTATGACTCAAACTGGTTCCTGCCTAGAATGGGTCAGTATACTCTCTAACTAGATCTAAGGTTTCTTTGAATTCATTGTGGTTTCTTTGAATTCTCCTGTCTAAACCCTTCAGATGGATGATTTTCTTGAAATTCTCTATGGTGTCTGAAGGACTTGAATGATTGTTTGTTGATTAAATTAGTTCTTGATGGTAGAGGTGAAAATCGATCAGATAGTATCGGTTTGGATCGGTTTGCGTATCCAAATCTATCTAGATGTCAATACACATTTTATCATCTGAATAATATCTACTTCCATATTCGTATCGTCCAAGATAAGCAGGCATGGATATGTATACATGGCTATCCGATTTGTATCCAAATATGATTCACTTGTGGTCCTGTTTAGTCTCATACAACTCTTTTATACTTCAAAGAGTAATAGCTGACAATGTTAATATGTATTTAGTTTCATTTACCTTCTTTACAACAACATTTTTGATTTGGTTGCTTATAAAGTTTAACTATATGATTTATATCCATATTCATATTTCTCTACATCTGATTTATTTATCCTTTTAAAACAACTAAGGGTATGAATTTAAGTATCTGCCAATTCTTCATTTTGGTAACCTCCACAAAATCATGCCTGCAAGTTAGCCCATATATTTCTATCTAAATAGTGATGAAAAGAGGGGCTTGAGCCATGTAATATAGACTTTCAAGGCACGAAGTTATGTTCATATACTGATTTTAGTAACTTCAGAAGGGCTTTTTCAAGAAAATCAATATATATGTCATTTATATAAAATATTCTATCAAAAGGTTTGACTTAATATATTGTACATATGTATTGATATTCCAACTTATGTTCATTTAAAATTATCATCTAATTGTTGAAATTCAATAAATACATTTCTTTCCTTGTTATTGAATATATTGAAAGAAAGATTAGTGCTGGTATATGGCTTACTTTTATTTATAACTTGGTCACTATATAAACTTACTCAGTTTGGATGAGCTTAAATCAGGTTACCTTCATACATTATACGTTTGTATGTTATTAAAGGCACTTATTTTCATTTGAATTTACTTTTGAAGTTTGAATTGACTTAAATAAAATTTCGATCTATATGCATATCTATCGGAAGAACAAAGATCACGTGAAAAATTCACTTCTACTTGCCTTTTTGTTGAGTATTATTGAGTTGAGGATTGTTTTTGTTTCAAATGAGTTGATTTGATCAGTTTCTTGTTAAAGTGGATTTTGGTTTGGGGAACTTCAAGATCATCTTGCATCTACTAAAGCAATGAATTCTGGTAGGTAGGTCTGCATGATATTATTGAAATCAATATCGAACTGGTCCGACTGTATATCTTTTGTATGGTCTTTATTTCTTAATGACTTGCCATTGTTTATGTTTTGGAGTTTAGCTGGTGCTTTTGTTTGTTCTTTAATTGTTAATAACTTTTGTTCTGGGTTCCTTGTAGGTTCAACATGTAAGAATTTTGCCTTTTAGTATATCATCCTTTGCTTATTTGCATGTTTTGTTTGCATTTGTGATGGCAATGCAGATTAAGAGGGAAATAAAGATATTGCAGAACCTATGTGGTGGGCCAAACATTGTAAAATTACTTGATATTGTCAGAGATCAGCAATCAAAGACACCCAGTCTAATCTTTGAATATGTCAACAATACAGACTTCAAAGTGCTCTATCCGACTCTAACAGATTATGATGTCCGATACTACATTTATGAACTATTAAAGGCAAGGTTATCATTCCATTTGCATAGTAAGTTTTTGCTATTGAAGAAATGTTAGCATATTTTGATGTCCGATACTACTTATGAACTATTAAAGGCAAGGTAGTCGTTCCATTTGCACAGTACATTTTTGCTATCGGAGAAATTTCAGAAAATTATGTTTTATTGTTATTATTTCTATTAAACCTTTCATACTGCCTATTTTTTCTCATTATTTTTTGCAAATAAACTGAACTCCTTAATATTCAGATTGTATAAACAATCAATTTGCCTGTATCTTATACAATAATGTCAATTTTATCTTATCTTTATGCACCTTGTACGTCTGTGACTTTGTTAGACTTGTACATTTGGATATAAGTACAACAGAAATTATCTATTTGCATACTAAAAACAGTATGTTAATGGATAATGGCCATAAAATTCAAATCATATGGATGACAAAGAGTTTGATTCATGCATACAATTCGTAAAACAGTATATTATCATAATACTATGAAATTCTTGGAATGCATTAAGATACTGAATTAGATGGTAATGTTTGACACTTATTCAAACTTTTGGCTTGGGAAATTTCACTATTTTCTATAGATGTATGAATGTACTATGAGAACTTTTGATGCGATTGACTTGGAACATTTGAAGAGTTCTTTAATGTATAGGAGAACCACGGTAATTAGAAGTCATAGTGTGCACAGACAATGTCACAAGTTTGGCCTGTGCTTGTTCTGATGATCTTCACTTGCATGTCAGAAATTTGTAGAGTTTGGATTGGTCTTGAATATGAGGAAGAACATGATTATTCTCACCTTGTTAGGAGCAACTAACTTAAATGGGTTGCTATCATCCTTGCTTGAGTTTTAGAGGCTACAGAGCATTATCCCTTGAATATTTTGTCTATCTTTGCATATTTCAATGCAGGAGCATCATATTCATCAAATTAGCTACTGCGATTTTCATTTCTGTTTCAATTATTTGTAGATGATGATCAGTCATAAATTTCTAGAGCACTCATACTTCATTCGAGCATCATGCAACATTTTTGTATGAAATGCCAGCCAAAATGAAAATCCAATGAATGCTTCTAATCCAACTTCCTTGTACAAAGTCCTAGTTAAAATGAAAAACCCAATAAAGACTTCCTTAAACAATTGTCATATTTGTCCCTAGGCTAGTTCAAATCCCTAGGTATTGTACTGGAAACTAATTGCAATTCGATGAATAATATAGTTAAGGCAGCTATGCAGATACAGCTATTCTCATTCTGCATTGTGTTGGTATTGCATTGAAATAGAATTATTAGAATGGATAGGAGTAGATTGGGGGCCCAACAATTGATGTGAGGAGTTTCGGAGGTTGGATGTAGATGTTCTTCTTGGAGGTTGGAGGAGGATGTTCTATTTTAAGAACTATGCATTGGCTAGAGCATGGGATTTTCCTTCAGCTATAAACTTAATTTTAGATTTGGTTTGGCTGGATATGATTTCTGTGTCTGATACGGAAAGGATAGGTTTTATCTTGACTGGCAAGATGGGTTAAAGGGAACCCAACACTATTGTGAATGTGAGGGGAAAAGGTTAAGAAAAGGTTAAGGCTGGGATGGGAACTCTTAAAGCTTGCTGCTTGAAAGGAGAGGGGCACATGGGCAGCAGGGATTGCTGTGGTAGAGGTTATGGGTTGAGGAGCATGCTGGTGGTGGCAAGGTTAGTATGTCGGTGATTTGACTCAGTTTGGCCTTCATACTAGCACCCATTATGGGATTTAAGGGACATTTTATATTTCTTCATCATATATTGGGTTAATTTCCACTCAAAGGAACTAGAGATAGTTTAAGATACCAATCTTCTTTCAAGTTCATTGAACATACTTTGAACTGATTAGCTATAAATATGTGGAAAATATGCGGTCTTCAGTAGTAGTTTAAATTTAAAACCTCCTACGAATTCCACATTTACCACTCAGTATATTCAGCATACACAAAAGTACCTTATATTGGATTCATACCACAACCTCAAAATGAATTTTACAAAATTGGAGGGCTTCAAAGTCAATATGAGTGGCTCTCAAGGTCTTCTTTGATTTCAATGCTCCCATGCTTTGGATGAAACCTCCATGGCCAGTCTTATGCAAGCTTGTGCTTGAGCATACATCATGCACATGAATTCGGTAGTGTAGTCAAGCATGGAGACCTGTCATCTTCCCAAGATCTAGTGGTAGTATTTTTTTTTTTGCTCTGCTGGTGGTAAACTTCTAGTTTTCATTGTTAGATTAGTGAATCCTAAGTTTTGGCAGAAACTGAATTGAGACTGACCCTAGTTGTTCATTTCTGTTAGTTTCAATAGTTATGTCGGTTTTGGCCAAAACTGACTGGTTCCTAGTCTAGTTTGGGTGGCTCTAGTTTTGGCCAAAACTAGCCATAGATTCATTTTTAATGTTCTAGTTTAGTGTTAACTATCATATTGTAGTTATTGTTTTTAAGTACCTAGGCCATATAACATCAATTTTTGGTTGTTGTCCTTTTGTCCTTGAGTTCAAAAAAGGGATAGATAATAAATATAACCGTTGATGGACAAATGCCTCTGGAAGGCACTTATTATATTATTGCATAAAAACTAACACGAATAACTCTATGCATTTGATTAGAATACCATCATTATGAGAAAGAATTTAAAAATAAAGATTTGAATATGCTAGGTACTCAAAACGTTCAGAATTGCTGAATATAATAATTTCCAAATAATATATGTGTGTATTTGTGTACATTCATGATAGAATACTGATATACTTTATCATTTTTTACTTATATACAACATTAGCAACTATTGAAATTACAAAAGTAGAAAATCTACATATCATAAAATACTCTAACTTTTGCATAGTAACATTTTTACTTTTTAAAAATATTTTCTTCTATTTTTCATTCTTTTTTTTTTTGGTGATCAAAAGAAACTTGGAGTGAATCAGCCAAAACTTTAACTTTACAAGCCCAACCAAAACTGAAACCAGAACTGTGTTTTCAAAGATTGGCAAAACCATTTCTGTTGGGAGAGGATGGTGCAATCTTTTTCTATCGACTAAACTACCCTAATGTGCTATTTTGCTTGCTCTCTGTATCTTTTCTTCATTTGCTTACTTCTTTTTTTTTTCTTCCCTTCATTTTCCCCTCTTTTGCCTCATATGTATCTTTCTAATCATTTTGTTGGGCTCTCACTCTTGCTCGCTGATCATGTAAGACAGCAGATGCTGTTTGCTGCTGTTTCCTTTGGCTAGCTGCTTCACTCTGTGGGATATCCTAGTTAGTTTAAATGATAAAGCTCTTTTAATTTTCAATTCTTAAAGCTTTATAGGAAATATTAATCTAGATGATTATTAATTCATCGAGTTTTGATATTTTTGGAGCATTTCTTGCAACATGTCACTGGTTTGAAGGTAGAATTAGATTCATTTTATTTGATTGTTTTAAGTTTTCCAGGTATTTGTGTAGGCACTAGATTACTGTCACTCACAAGGTATCATGCATCGAGATGTGAAACCTCACAATGTTATGATCGATCATGAGCAGCGTAAGCTTCGTCTGATTGACTGGGGTCTTGCAGAGTTCTATCATCCAGGGAAAGAGTACAATGTACGAGTTGCTTCGAGGTCTGTCCTTTTCAATAATTTGATTGTCTCTACAATGTAAATCTGCATATCCTTCTTCTTTCCTCGTTGGAAAACTTTGTTTTTTATTGGAGTCTAGTGATTAAGATCAATGAAAGAGAGAATTGAGCAACTCATGTTTCCCATTTTAGCAGACGAATCTCATCTTGTGACAATAGCATAGATTTCGTCAAAATTTAATGATTATCTCTTGTTGGAGGGCTGTGAATTGGTGGATAATCAAAGTCGAAGGTTCAGAAAAGTGCCATTTGATTATGTGAATCTGTTGTATATAATCAACTTTCTTATTGTGTAAATCTTTCTTACAAAAGGAAGTGATCATTATTTGTAGGCCATTTATTAGCAAACATGCAGAAATAATTAAGTAAAGTTGAAGGTGGAGTAGTTTTCCTGTACTCTACTGGACCATATTGTCGTAGTGCTAAGAAAAATGTGATCTATGGGTTACAATAAAGGGCTATTGCATGGACTTTTCATGAAGAAAGGGATCTAGTTGCTCCTTATGATTAGCATTCCCTGAGTGGTTTTGGGCCCAAATATTCTTTAGCGGACAGTATGATCCTTGTATGTCTTTGATCTCAAGATCATATATTGGGCCAAGATGATATATAGATCACCATACTTGGTTGATCAGGCCCCATATGGCTGATCGAAATTTACAGTCTAAACAAGTGTCATCTATAGGCCTAATTGCTGGTTGATCACATGCATACTTATTTTAAGTTGCTAAAATGGGAAAAAAGGGAAAATCCAGCTTATTTGTTTGTGAGGAAGCTTATTTGTTATAGATCTTCTTATCATATATATTGTCCTTTGCATATTTTATACCAAACAGTTTCGTGGAATATGAAATTAGTACAACTTTCAAGTGCTTTTGGTAGGTCTAGTGGACTTATTTGCTTCCTTCAATATGATTAAAAATATATGGTACTTAATGATTGGTTTTGTGGATATCCCCTAATTTGTAGATGTTATTCCTTAAAACCCTTCAACTTTAGTTGCTCAGCTGAGCCCACTTTTAAGGATGCACTTTCTTCATCTTGATCTTATGGTGATTATACACAATGTTCATGTGGGGTGAAATTAGGCTACTGTGAGAAGTGTATTGCATTATTGCTAATGTTTTAATTTTTAGTTGGCAGTAATTAATGAATGCCAAGCAAAATAGACCAAAAGAATGGATCAATTAGTTAAAACAGTCAAGCAAGTAGTTGGGCTATTTAAATGAGCAGAGCCACTTTTCTTCCCAAATGAATTTGCTGCTCACCTCAATTTGTGTTCCCAGATAAATGATGATAATCTGGGAGCATGGTAATCATTGCAAAACTGGCCCAGAATTGAAAGATGTGTATTCTGCAAATAGTCTCTAAATCAAATATTTTAATTGCCCCTTGCCCATTCATACAAATCATTTACATCAAAAGGTATGCCAATATCATTGATGCCTTTGTCCTGTTTACTCTTAACTTTTTGCTGGATTGTTTTGTTGAATCTTCCAAATATCACCTTCTAATATTATTTCTCTAGCTTAATTCTTGAGGTGTTCGTGCATTTACTTTTGCCTTTTAGGTTTTCTGAAGAAGAATTATCTGCAGGATGAGAATAACTCAACATAGGCCTAATTTATGAGGTGGGTGGTTTAAGGAATTGATGGATTGTTCGGTAGGAGCTGGAGTAAAGAAAAGTACCTGCAGACATTTGTATTCAGATTTGGATATGCAGGAATTAGAAACAAAAAACTTCTATTGCCTGACATAAAATTGCTTCCACCTGTTATCTTGCTAAACCCTAGGTGCCCTGTTCTGCCAGAATGCCAGTGATCTTTATTGTCCTCCCTCTGCTTATTTGTGGTATTGAAGTGATTAGCCTTGTACAATTGATTAAACATTTGAGGAAAAAAGGCATGATATAATTCAATTTGTTAAGTTGAGGGCCTTTTTAAATTTAATGATCAAATTTTCATGCTATGCTTTTGTGTGATTGCTTGTGCCTGATTGCACCTTTTAAGGCCATAATATGAGTAAATCAATTTGCTGAATGCAATGCTGTTAAGTTAGGCTCACTAACACTTAAAGGCCAAGCATTGTTGGACCGTTCAAGCAATGTCTGCTTGTGTTCAACTGTCACTAAGTCTATATAGCTGCTTAGGCACCCATGTAAGTGCTTAAGTGGGCTGTAGTTTGTTTTATTGTTTAAGATACAGATTTATGATATAATTGTAGAGTTGATATTAGAACTGATAATGAATCTCATATCAATTCTGGTACATTATACAATGTCTAGCACTCTATCTAGAACTTCTAGTGCCATGCCCATATTAAGCTTCTTGAAATTTAATTCTAGGTGTTCTTGTATGATTAGGAAGAATTTAAGGTTCTATTTTTGTATCTATTTGCAATATATGATTCTTTTTGAGAACTAGGATGGGTGGAAGCCTGGCCAAAAATCGGGATGAGGGGGATGGAACTCAGGTCTCTTATATCCAAACAAGAGATTTTACCAATTCAACTAGCTGGCACCCTCATTTGCAACATACAGTTGTAGGACTGAACTTGAGATCTTTGAGTCTGCTTTAGTTGTTTTTATGGAGTAGGCTGTATGTGGTTTTAAATACACTCAAATGACCCCACTTGGTAGATTTTACTAAGACTTCAAACTCCGACACATGTTTCCAAAGCTTTGTTCCTTTTCTTTATTGTGCTTGTTTTTATATGATTAGAATTCATTTTAACCTGGCTGGATTGCTTTTCCATGTCATTGCTGGTGTTGGAGTGACTCCAAGCTTTGTAATGGTGACTGACCATTGGTATGCCTCCTGTTGTCATGGTTTTCTGAGGCATTATGTGTTATTCATGTAGTCACAATTTCTTTAGTTGTCTTTGATTTAAAGATATAACAACAAAAGAGCACACACTTGTGCTTCCATTATAACTTTGGGTTCCTCTCCACTATCTATCCTTGGAGAGAGGGCAATCTCTATTTGCTGTTGCAATCACAGTTATTGGTACATTAGTCAAAGATTTGGGTGGGAGTTAGATTAACTTGATAAAGAATATGGTTAGTGAGCGCTGAAGGGTTTTTTAGTGATCATAGCATTTTATATTTGCTGGTCCCAAGCCCTCATGAAATGGTTGAGGGTTGTTAAGCTGAAAAGAAATCATAAAAAAGCAATCCAAGTTGATATTCATGATGTTGAAGATCCCATGTTTCTGAGTAACATCAAAGGCAGCCTAAATTGGAGTTCATGACAAATGAGGGTTCATAAAGCTGACCACAAAAACTTGGTAAAAATTTTTGGTGATTCTGGTTCTGGTTCTGGTTCTGGTTACATTTGCTTTTTTATATGCAGTTGATTTTAATATAATTATAGCCTGAGGTGCTTCCACAAATTCAAGAAAGTATATAGCAAGAATCTCCAACACCTGTCAATGGCCAATTGACGAGTTAACTCTTTTTGTATATATTCAATAGATTAACCGTTAATTGGTATCTTTGATTAAATTTAGCTAGTGCAGACTAGCTGGACATAAATCATCAATGTGCATCCCATGGAGTATTAGACTTCTTATTTTACCTATCACGATTTCTATATCTGCAAGTCCATTATTTTAGGCATTTTTGTTCTGTGTTATCCATTGTCATTAAATGCTATTTTCCATTTCCAGATACTTCAAGGGTCCGGAGCTCCTAGTTGACCTGCAAGATTATGATTATTCTTTGGATATGTGGAGCCTTGGCTGTATGTTTGCTGGGATGGTAAGCGGTCTGGATAGTCATAATCTTAAGAAATATTACTATTTGCTAGATTAACATATTCTCCTGCTTAACAGATATTCCGCAAGGAGCCATTCTTTATGGGCATGATAATTATGATCAATTGGTAAAAATAGCTAAGGTATACTGTTTCTTTCACGGTCTACATTAAATGCATACACTTTGCCCTTTTCCCCATCTTTTTCTAGCGGATGTTATCTCAATTACGCATGCACAGAGGACAGAGCTATAACAGTATTGAAGTATAAACTCTCTGATGGAAATGCACATGAATTATGTCTTTCTGGTACTGTTCTTAGCATTAAAAAATCTCTCTTTTTTGAAGTATGATATAGCATGATATTATTTGATGCATGTTTTTAACATGAACTTAGTGTGGGACTATAAACTGACATTGTGCTACAAATTTTTGTATGTCGATTAAAAACACTTGATCTCAAAACTTCTTCTAAGCTCAATTGTAATATGTTATTCTTAGGACTGCACTAATATTACATTTACCTAACACTGCCTTAAATGCCACTGATAGTTTTTGCTGGAACCTAAAATGGCATCTGGCATATCTGCTGATCAAGTTGGGTATTCTGTTAAACATCAGCATCAAATTGCATCTGCCTGAAAGTTAGAGATGTAAAGCAATTTTAGTGTGATCTTTTAGAAAATTATTATATCAGAGCTGGTCTCAACAGTGATAAACATGTGTTGGGACAATGCCTAATTTAATTATAGTTATTTATCTTCTGCTTGCACTGAGAATTTAGCCATTTATTGCCTTGAAGAGCATGAGAAAGGAGTTGGGATGTTCAACAACCACAAGTTAATATTGGTTTGACTTTATTATGTAATCTGGAACTGCGCTGACTGGTACCCTTGGTAGGTTCCTTTATATCAGTAATGCAATTAGGTCTTCCTCAGTCAAACATTCCTCTGCTGAACTCCCTATCATGACCACATTTTAGAATTTAATGAATTCTTCAATGATTAAATTTCACCAATCAGTATCTGCCATTGTTCTCTTTCATCAAAAGCTTATCAAGGTCTTGCTATCTGCTCTAGGTTCTTGGAACAGATGAGTTGAATGCTTATCTCAACAAATATCGTTTAGAGCTCGACCCCCATCTTGAGGCACTTGTCGGAAGGTCCTGAAGTGCTCCTTATGGTTAATTCGATTTGCTATGTTTCTTAAAGTGTTCGCTCTAAAATTTAGGGTGTCAAAATTGTGACAGGCATAGCAGGAACCATGGTCAAAGTTCATTAATGTTGACAATCAGCATTTAGCAATTCCTGAGGTAACTAGATGTTATTTGCAAATTACCTGAAGTCCTGTCATTGTGAAACTTGAACCTGAAATAATTCTCTCCTTTTTCCTAGGCCGTGGACTTTGTGGACAAGCTGCTTCAGTATGATCACCAGGAGAGGCTAACTGCAAAAGAAGCCATGGTAAGTGCAACTATTACTTTATTTTATCATTAGGGAGCTTCATTTCTTTCACGAGAGCTATTTCTGATTCCATTGCTGGTTGTCCTCCAGGCTCATCCCTACTTTCATCCAGTGAGGAGTGCAGAGAGCAGCAGGACTCGTCCTTAATAGCTTGAATTTTACGTGCCACTGATGAATTTCTGTGCTTGTTCTTATAATTACAATCTCTCCTATTTGTTATTTGTGTGCGCCGCCCGCTATTTTCCAAGGGTCTTAGTGTTAGCAGTTTTGTGAGTCATGCATTTGTATATTAAATTTTAGAATGTCCATCCGCACTGACTGGTTATTGTTTGTTTGTTTGTTTGTTTTTTTTTGAGCTGTCATTTTCTCCTACTGTTGGTTTAAGTGTTATGTTATCATTTCGTTTCCTGATCAAATCAACTCTTCGTAAATTCATGCTTTGGGTAACGATCAGGACTTTACGGCTGTCATAGACCCAGGTTTAAAGATTTCTCATTAGATGACAACCCCAGATGATGTATAGCAATTTAAACAGTCCTTACTATGCTGGGTGACAGTTTGGGATCAGAATAAAGGCGACATTAACGCAAATTGAAAGTAAAGAAGCTACTTGGAACTTTATAAGAAACAAGGGTATCTATGTAAATGGCTGCAAGTTGAGTGTAAATTTCTATGTATATGTGTGTATGTATGTTTGTATCTATATATGTATATTGCACGCGCACACAGCTCGTGCGCTCCCTCTCTCTCTTTGGTGAGGGGTAAGGGAGTTGTCGAAGTGGTCACTGGCGGGATCTTGCCCAAGTTTTTAGCCTGACCCACTGCAGAAGAGGAGTGAGTAATGGCATGGGTGAGCTTTTGGTGTCGACGGAAGTTGGGTGGTTCACTTGAGCAAAGATCATGAGATTTTTTGTCCACTGCAGATGGTGTGAAAAATTTAACGTAGAGTGTATTATTTTATGTGATTGATTTATATAGTCATTTTTTTAATATATATTTAATATTTATAATTTATTTTTTATTTGAAATTTTGAGTGACGAAAATAATTCTGTATTTTGAAAAAAATTATGGCATCTTATGTTTATATTATGACATCTTGCGTGTAGGAAGTCATAATTTTGATATAAGATGTCATAATATATCACAAGATGATATAATTTTTTTTAAAAGAAGAAGTATTTTCGTCATTCAAAATTTTAATAAAAAAAAAATAGAATTGCAGGCACTAAATACGCGTTGGAAAGTGGTTGGACAAAAATATCTCTTCTATATTATAACATCCTAAGCCATATTATGATATCGTTGATCATATTATAACATCCTGTATGTAGGAAGTTATAATTTAATACAGGATATCATAATTTTTTGGATGTTATAATTTCTTGGGTTATATTATGACGTCCTGCGTGTAGGATGTCATAATATGCCACTGGATGTTATAATTTTTTTTTCAAAAGGTAGAGATATTTTCATCATACAAAATTTTTAATAAAAAGTAAAATTATAGAATTAAATACGCGTTGAAAAGTGGTGGTTATGTGGATCAATTACATAAAGTGGTACGTTTCATATCAGATTGTTTATATCGTTTGTAGTGCATAAAGAATTTTTAAAAAATCATATGAGGCAGGAACCAGAGAAAAAATTATGGGATGGATTCCATAACTTGCTATATTTTTCTTAATACTAATTTAAAAATAACTTAAAATTAAACTTTTTTATTAATAGAGTTGTCAAACTGATGGTTTTAAAAAAAGATAAAGCATTCTTTCTCTTTCTCATTTGCAGCATATATTTTTACTAATACATACTGCATGATTGTATGATACACATTAAAATATTAATTATTAAATAAATCAATATATATTTTCAAATAAATAGATACATATGGAGTTCACCAATATAAGTATATGGTTAGGTGCTGTATATTTAGTAAATTAGTTATTTAACAATGCAATACATATCTTCAAGTAAATAATACATAGATTTCAGAATATTATGTGCATCAGTACATGTTATATGATTTGGTGATACATATTTATCGAGTTTTTGATACATATTGCAAGCTTTTTTAACACATATCCAGTAGTGATTTAATATATATATTTATGTAAAAATTATATGATAGAAATTGTATATCAATTTATCTAGGGGTATGTATTGTATTATTGTTAAATGGGTATTAAAGAAGATTGTGGTATGTATTAAAAAGTGGATGAGTATGTATCACCATACTATGTAATATGTACTAGTGAACATAATGTTCTATAAACTGTGTATTGATTTGCTTGGAGGGATGTATTGGGTTGCTAGATGATAATTTGCTGTGTGTATGACCTGACTATATACTATGTGCTGATAGACTTTATATTTTAAAATTGTATATTAATTTACTTAGAGATATGTGTTGAATTACTCCTAGGTATGTATTAAAGAAGTTTGCAGTATGTAAGAAAGCTGATGAGTGCGTATTACCATACCATATAGTATATATTGGCGAACATAATATTTTAGAAACTATGTATTAATTTGTTTAGAGATGTGTATTAAGTTGCTTGATGATTAATTTACTAAGTGTGTATCATCTAATTATGTATCTTGTATTAATAAACTTCATATTTTGGAAACTGTGTATTGATTTATTTAGAAGTATGTATTGACTTGTTTAATGATTGATTTACTTGGTGTATATAATTTGATCATATATTATGTATTGATAAAAAGCATATCATGAAAATAAGCGCAAAAAAGAATACAATATTTTTTGTTTTATTATAAGACTATTGACTCTTTTGGTAGGAGGAATTTTTGACTTTTAATTTTTTTAAAAATTAGTATTAGGAGAAATGTGACAAATGATGGTGCTCCCCCCATAATTCTTTCTTTGGTGCCCACCCAAAATGATTTTTGTTCGGTTCACCTTCATGAAGATAAAGTTGTCGACCTTGTTATCATGGAGTTGGAAGCCATCACTGAAGGAAGGAAGAAGAAGATGATGGATATCATGGTGCAAATCTTGGAAAACATGAGATGGCTGTAGGATGGGAGATATAGACAATTTGGGCTTGGTTTGGGTGGAGTGGAGAGACCACCTAAATAACAATCTTGACAAATCATGCCAAATTTGGAAATCAGATGGATAGGACTCAATGTTTTTGCCCCTTAGTGTCGCGTGACCGCACATGACTTCTAAATTTACCGATATGGTATCATAAATATTAAATGACTCGTAAATCTGCTTGATTTTGAATGCTTTTAAATTTGTCCTAAAGTTCTTCCTCCCTTGGTGCCAGGGTCTTCCTCTCGTCTGTTGACCTCAGCCTCATCCGCCAAACCTGCCACCCGCCGGACGAAATCTTCCACCTACTCGTCCCCCTCTTGTCACCAATTTTACAGCAATGGTTGGAAAATGGAGCCCATATTGAATTCTGCAATAACGGTCGGCTTCTGCCTCAACATTTTACTTTCCAATTCTCCTTGACTTATCGGCGAAGAAGAAAGATTTGGTGCCACGTCTATTAAATCCAGTTAGGAATTTGATTTGGGATCTAGAATTCCCTCAAATGGTGCCGATGAAGAATAACGAGTGTTTCAATCTGTTACGGAACGTTTTGTTGGAGATGATAAGCTAATTTTATGACCTCTTTCAAGTCTTTTATGGAATGACAAATTTTGGAGGCGAACGTTTGAAAGATTATTCCAATTTTTTTGAGAAGATCAAGTGTTTCAATATCCCAGTTTCCGATCAGAGAATTCCTACAGCAGAAAAGCTAAAAAAAAAAAGAGGAATTGGAATGCTCCAATGGTTTGTGCATGCTCTTTGTGAGCAAGAAGAAATATTGATCAATTGTTTTATCTAATGCCTTTGGTAAACATATTTGAATGCACTTCCTTCAGTTCGTCAATTTATACTCTCTCCCAACATAATTGAATGCTCTATGGATAATTTGGATGGACAGTAATATGAGAAGAAACTACCATTCTGAGTTCACTGCAGAATATCTACTTTCTAACAGGATGTTGTCTTTTACCTCTCTTACCTTCAAGAAAAAAAAAGGTTTCATGCTTGTGTTTGGTTAAACTTCTCCTTTCTCTTTAGTCTTTCTCTAGTTCATTTTGCATTCAATTTTTTCTTGGATTGTTTTTTATCCTTCTTTCTTTCTCTCAAGCCTCAATGATTGCGATTGGGCCTAGCATAACCTTTTCTTACAAAAGACAATTCCAATGCTCTAGAAGAAAGATTTTTCTTTTTTTCTTCCAAAAACAAAGGCCTTCAACAAGTTATTCTGGTATATGGAGTGCCATCATAAACATTATTCCTAGCATAGCATCTCATGAGCCAAACACTTGGTTGCAGTAATTAATTATAAGCGTGGAATATGATATGTTTGTAAAATGTCTGGTACTAGAATGAGGTTAGAGGTGAAATGTTCATCTCCCATTTGCTTAGCTAAGAGCTTAGCAAATTTTTTTAAAAATAGACTTTATAGCTTGCATTTGTCAAAACAAAGAACACACAAATAATTAAATAGAACACAAAAAAGTATCAGATTTTACCTAATGGCTGAGGTCAGGTATAACGCAATAGCCCATTCCTTTTGTTCGTGTCTTGAATTCTGCTGCCCGAGTCTGGACTTCGGTTGCAGTCTCCCCTAACCAACTTGACCTTTTCCAACTTAACTTGGAACAGGGTGACCAAATCTCAGTCTAAGTAGATGAACATTTTGTCTGACTCCATTCAATGTTGACGTTGACAAAAATAAGAGCTTTTATCAAATTACAATAATTTCGGAGGTGTCTTATTTATGAACTTACGTAGGTGCGTTGCTTGTACGTGTGCATGCGTGTATTGAATTGACTAATATGTCGTTAAATTTATTTAATATATTCATCATAAATAGGTTCCTATTTATATCATTTCTCATAATTTTCTCACTAATGTTATATTCTAGATAAATTGGAGCTTAAAGGTCTCCATGATCCTTCTTCTGGATGTTACCTTCATTGGCTTTTCTACTTTTGTAATAAAAGAAAGACAAAGTCCTCTATAACTTTATTACAAAGAAGAACATACCCGGGTTGCTTCGCCAACTTTGAGATGTATCCTGGATAGCTCCAAATATGAGAAGCTTCTGAGAAAACCCTGAGAGGCAGTAGAGGGTTGGAATCCAGTTTGCCAAAGAGAAGGGGGAAAAAAATGGAGGTGGGAACCGGCAAGAATACCTGGACTTTTTCTACGACCACCGATCCAAAGTCCAACCACGCGGCCAAAGCCAGACCCTTGTGGTTCAGAGGTGATGACACCAAGAGCAGCAGCACAGGGACGAAGCATGGCTTGACAAATTTATCACTAATCATCCACTGAACTGATCAGTACATAACATCTCTCTGACAACTGGATTTGTTGAAGGGGAGATGTCTCCCATGAACGTAGGAATTTTTGTGGATTTAGCATGGTGTTTAAGGCAATGAGGTGGTCTTGTGAGGAGATGGTGCAATTTGCCTTTTGTTATATATCTTGACAGAGAAGGTGGTGACTAGTTCAATGCACCTGTCTCTGGGGCAGCGAAGTGCGAATGAAGTCAGCAAACCAATTAAGGAGCTCTAATATTAGCTAGAGTCAGGATAGTTTTTGGTCTCTATATCACGTCCTCGATCCG
>KE505350.1:203671-220333 GCA_000441515.1 Elaeis oleifera
GGCGATCGTGCATACGGGCACGGGGAGAAAGGAGGAGAAGAGAGGAAGGGAAGGAGGCTCACCTTCGACGCCAGCGAGGCTTTTCTGACGAGCAAAAATGGACGGCACAGGGATGGTCTTCCGTGAAGATTTTCGGCGATTACCGGCGATGGACCTTGGGTTCTCTGGTGGAAGGGAGAGAGGAGGGATCTCCTCCTTAAATAGAGCCGGAGGGGCTCTTTCCGACTCCGATTGGGAGCCGGTGAACAGAGGAAGAAGATTCCCTTCGGGAGTCTTCTCCTCTATTTCTTTCCTTTTTTTATTGGGTCTTTGGTGGGCTGGGATTCTTATTCGGGTCGGGCCATCACATTGCTCATATGATGTCTTCGTTGCCTCCCAACTCCCAAGGCAGACGTAGCAAAACAACATTTTGAATAACAAGCAAATGCTTTGGTGCCATTCCAAATAAACTTCTAACGGGTCATACAAGAAAGCTTATCAGATAGATGGATCAAATTCATAGAGTTCGAACAAACTTCTAATGGAGCAGCCTGGTCATTATTGACTTGGCTTTGTGGGTGCCTAACAGTCACGGAAGCATGTCAAATTGTGTTAAAACTTTATCCAGTTGACCCGAATTATGCTAATATATTACTTCTTTAATTAAATTGCAGTGCTAACCCATAATATTCGTTTCAATTCAATGTTTCTACTCCAGAATAATGTCTTCCCACCTTGTTTCATTCTTCCCAAGCTACATCAAATCGAGGAATAACTGTTCCCTGCAATCTAGTGGTGGCAAGTTGGCCAGGAATAACTGTTCCCTGCAACAAAGAAAGCTCCATGGACTATGGAGTTGAAGGCATAACTAATGGTGGAAGCCTCAGGCTGCCTCCATTTCTATCCAAAAGAAACAGGCATAACTAACGGACAAGAAGCGGAGTCCATCCCCTCTCGTCTACTCAAGAATCTAAAAACTCCTGTTTACCCAAAAAACAAAAAAGAATCTAAAAACTCCTCTCCACGATCATGCCGAGCTCTCTCCTATCCATGATCGTGCTGACCTGTCCCTCTTATCCTCCTTTCTTTATTCCATCCAACAAAATTTCGTCCCGACTTCATTGAGAATACTCTTCAAAGGACTCCCACGTTCCACCAATTGCCTGATTATAGACTTTTTAGTATGAACAAAAACCATATGGGGCAGGCACCAAAAGTCAGAGAACCTCTTATTAATAGGGTCGTCAGTTTTATAATTTAAAAATACAAAAAAAAAAATCGTATAAGGCATTCTTTTTTTCTTTTTTGTTTATATAATATGCTCTTTACCGGTATATAGTATATAATTAAATAATATACACCAAGCAAATTTGTCATCTAACAAGCCAATATAATGTTTAGATAAATTGATATAAATTTTAAAAATATTATTTATAAGTATATAGCATATAGTCAGATAATACATTCATAGTAAATTAATTATTTAGCAACTCAATATATACCTCTAAATAAATTAATATATAATTTTTAAAATATCAAATTAATGAATACTTACTATATGAGCAAGTGATACACATTTGTCGACTTTCTAATGTATATTATAAATTTCTTTGATATACACACAGCAGTGATCCAATACATATCTTTAATTAAATAGATAAATAGTTATTGAAACATGCTTTTCACTTAGATATATGAATTGGATTATGATTGGATATGTATCAAAGAAGCTTATAATATGTATTAGGAAGATGAATGTGTATCATCTACCTACCTATATAGTGGATATTAGTGAATATGATATTTAAAATTATATATTAATTTATTTAGAGATATATATTGGGTCGATAGATAACTAATTCGTTAAGTGTATATCACCTGTCTGTGTGCTATATACTAGTAAAGTCCATGATCTAAAAGTTATGTATTAATTTACTTAGAAATGTATATTGCCATGTTAGATGATGAATTTGTTTGATGTATATCATCTAGCCATCTAGTATGTATTGATAAAAAGTATATTCTAAAAATAAGAAAGAAAAAAATACCATAATTTTTTCAATCATAAATCAACAATTCTACTAGTAGGAGTCTTTGACTTTTAAGTTCTTTTTAAGATGGGCATTAGCGAAAATATGATAAATAGGACGCCTGCTCTATATTCTTTTTCTGATACCTATCCCATATGATTGAGGCTGCAACGAGATAGGTTGATCTTGACCCAACTCGACCTGCTTAGATCCAATCCGATCCGCTTCAAAGGAATAATAGGGCCAGTTGGGTTCTAAAATTGGACCTGTACAATTTTTGGATCAGATCTATGTTTACTAAATTCTGATCTGACCCATTCTGTTTAATTTTTGGATCAATTTTGGATTTTTTACTCTATGATCTGATCCAAACCTGATATACCATTAGGATCCAAATTCATTTGAGTCTCCAAGTTATGATTTAAGACTTGTATAAGCAATATTTTAAACATAAAGATATGTTTAAAGTTATTTTATATCCTAATTAATTTGAAACAATATTCATTTATTGTCTATTTGTGTGGTTAGTAGTAGTAGGTTATGTGGTAATTAAATATAGTTGGCTACATTTGATCTGAATCTGACATGAATCCAACTTAGACTCAAGCTTTTTGAGTTGGGATCAGGTTATGCATGGACCCAACCAACCTGAATGAATCGTTGGATCAAAATCTCGACCATAGACTCAACTCGACCCGACTTTGACTCAATCTTTTGTTCGATTGGATTTGCATCCAACATTAACATCCGATCAGAGAATCAGGTATGATTATGATCACTTATAACCTAGTCTGATCCGTTCCATTTGCACCTCTATATATGATTTTCTTTCACTTAGGACTATCTCATTCCCTCTTATAATTTTTGTTCCAACCAATGTAATCATGGGTCGTTCATCTTCCCATGATCAGCTCTTTAACCAATTATATCTCCAAATGAGTCATCATTTTATGTATACGCACGGGAAGCTCCAATTTTTCTCAGCCTATCATTGCCCCTCAGTTGTGGCACTTTGGTCGGCCCCATCGTGGCCCCGCATTCATTGATGAACATGGACTAAAGCGACAAAATTGTGCACTAAGTTGATTCAGAATACTCTTCAAACGACTCCGACGTTCTACTAATTTCCAAATCATAGACTTCTTCCTTGGGACTATCTCATTCCCTTCTATAATTTTTGTTCCAGCTAATATAATCATGGGACGATCATCTACCAACCAAGTAAAGGGCCATAAAATCCCACCGTCTAAGGGGTTTCGGATGGTATCTTTGGCGTGAAGAATGATTCCCCTTTTTTGCAATGCCAACCATTGTATCGCACAATATCCCCTTTGAGATCTATGTAAGCAAATAAAATATAGATTGAAGTGCTTTGAAATATGTGCAAAAGATGATCTAGTGGTTGAGATCATAAAAAAAAAGATCAATCATTCTTTCGCACAAAAAGATGCAACCCGAACCCACTGTTCAGCTCCTTGACCAAGATCTTTGGATTGGTCATCATGTTATCTCTCCAAAGGGAGCTCCAATTTTTCTAAGCCTGTCATTGTCCCTGCCTGAGTTGTATCACTTTGGTCGACCTCACTCTGGACCTGCAACCGTTAATGAACATGGACTAAAAAAATTTGCAGCACCTGGTTAGAGGAGTGAAGTCCATAATATGTTGCACACAATCTTTTGGAATGCTCATTTAAGTACTTCACAAGTTTTGCTAAGCTTCGCCAAGATATACTTTGAAAAACTCCTCTGGCCAACTCCCTCCTCTCCATCTCTTGCATTAAGTCCTAAGCACAATGGAGCCTGCAGAAGTGGTTGCAGAGTTGAGTTGGAGCTCATTCGATTCAATGATGCCCTACCATTTCCAACTGAACATGGTCCTCATGAACCAAGCTTTGGAAATCCATCAATGTCCTGGTCTTCTGATCATGTTTCTGATTTCTATTATTGTTTGGATAGTGTTAGTGCTAGCACTAACTCCAGCTTATACTACTGGACTCAAGGGGATGATAGTAGTATTACTACTAGTAGCTTCTTTATCCCTTCTGCCTATGAGGGTTGCTATCTTAGTGGACTGAACAATGTCCCTGGGGTCAATGAGATCAATGCAAGCTCTGTGCCCATGGATTATTTCATGGATGGAAGGTAACAAACAACCCATCTTTTGGGTGGTTCCCAACGCTCCAAATGTAGACCCCACAAGCTTGAACGAGGAGACGAGCAGTGATGACATGGAACACTGGCACTAATCTCTCAGAATCCATCACTCATGTTCAATTATCATTGCCCAAAAGAAGGTTTCACATGCAGAAGGATGATAGCCCTGCTGAAAGTTCTAACAAGAAGGTCCAAGCTTCAGTGCAAGTGAGCAGCTCTTTGGATTAGCTCTAAGTGTGTGTGTGTGTTTTGGATTGGCAACTATAAAGATGCATTTGCTTTTCATTCTAATTGATAAAATTCAAATGAAGGCCCATAAGAATTTGAAGAAGGAAGGGAGCCAAGAGGAGTGCTACAAGTAGTGATGAGGAAGATAGCAATGCTGTTGCAAATGTGCAGAGCTCCAGCTGCTGTAGATTGGGGGACAACTCTAGTGCTTGTAAAGAACCTAATGGAGGAGGCAGCAGGAGTCCCAGCTCAAAAGCATCTCCTGTTCTGCAAAACAAAGCTAGTCAGGGTTTGGCAACTGACCCTCAAAGCCTCTATGCAAGGGTAATATATTTGTTAGCCTGGTAGATCCATCAATTCAATCTAAAATCAGCTCTAACAAGAACTTATTTGAATCAGAATCTGATATGATTGTCACTTGATTGCAGAAAAGGAGGGAGAGAATCAATGAGAGACTGAGGATATTACAGAACCTTGTATCTAATGGAACAAAGTAAGTGTTTAGCTGCAAATGCCTTCTCTCATCTGCATTTTTTTCTTGTTCTGCTAGAAATTCTCAAGGGAAACTGCTGATAGCTAAAGAGTCTAATTGTTGCCATCTGACAGGTAGACATAAGCACAATGCTTGAAGTAGCTGTTCAGTATGTAAAGTTCTTGTAGCTCCACATTGAGGTAAGAATCACATTTGAAAAACAAGTCAATTGAAAAAGTATCGGTTGGATCTAGTTCTGCATCACATTGTATAGTTTAGTGCAGTTAATCTAAAATTTATCAACCATTCCTATTAATCAATCACCCGAGGCACATATGATTAATAATAATTCTCTCTTTGGTCAATTTTCTAGCTTTTGAGCTCGGATGAACTGTGGATGTATGCTCCTATTGCTCACAATGAGATGAATATTGGTCTCGAACTAAAGCTCTCTCCTCAGCGGCAATGATCCTAGAAATATATGACTCAGAGATCAGTTGCTGCTAACACTTGAAGGGAGTGGTGCTGGAGGTTGCTGTTAATAAATTTTTCAATTTTTATTTCAGAATTCATTGTTATCATGTAACGGATTTATTAATCTTAATTAATAAGACACTGGGTAGTGATCCTTACAAGAATATATTAATCAGATATCTTGTTCCAAACTCTTTGTTTCTTTCACAAACAATTGTTAATTTGTTTATCACCAAGCTGAAGTGCATAGAATGTACGTGGGATGAAGTCCCAAATCTACAAAAAAGGAAATGAAAAAAGATAATATTATCTTATTTGAATTAAAATTTATTCTAGAGATTCCTAAATATATATATTCCAAAATTTCTATCTAAAGAAATACCAAAATGTCATCTATTGTCATGTGCCTTCTTTTTTCTCTCGATACCAGTATACCACCACCCAAGTGTGATTGGATAATTCACATGCTAATCAAAACTCTGCAGGCCAAATGATCGTACCAATTAAAATTAAAGGTCTTGCAATCTAGTCAACTTCAGGATAGTTGATCAGATATTTAGCGATCCAAAAAAGTTGATTATGCTGGCTAAATTACTGACGCTATTAACTAAGACATTATTGTTATCGACTAATGCATGCATACCTGTGCATGTGTACCTTGAGATAGGTTTCATGCTGTCTTTCATTCATGCTCGAAATCAAAGCTCGAAAGAATGTGGGTCATTCATGCTGTCTTTCATTTAGAATAGATCTAGCAAATTAATGGTTATTGCTGCACATTCTTGTTCAACTGCCAATTATTCTCATGAACTAAGTTACAATTGAAGTGGATTTTGTACCCAGCTCTTGCAAGGAGCCCTATCATGAGATACAGCTATAGAAAAGGAAACACTGATCCGAATGCATAACCTAGACGAGGGATTGTGCTGTGCTAATGCATCAATAACTACTATTATCCATTTCCCCTATATGTTTATAGTTGCATTGCTTGATTAGTAAGCTTTTGCATTTATGTTGATAAAGAAGGTGTGTTTCATCTCACATCCACTTCAATATTCTACTAGGCTTTCACCTACTTTAGTAAAATAAAAAAATAAAACAAGGATCCAAATGTTACATGTATATAGCATCATATTGCATGATCAGCATAAATTTTTGCATTTGTTAATACAAGAGCACCAGATCAGGTCTTGCCTTCATTTCAAGTCTAACAGTCTTAGTAACAGTCTTAGTTCTTGGAAAATAAGAAATTTTAGTGCTTGCATCATGATACCTACCTAGACTCTCAAATCCATCTTCTGTTTTGGTTTCTTATCTTCAAATACACACATAATTCATCGGTTTATCTTCCATTTCCACATCAGTTTGAGACAATAAATGCATGCTAGCCAGTGAACAACAGTAAAATGAATAGCAGGTCCAGGTATCACAGAAGACAGACCTGCACATTCACAAATTGCATGTGAGATTCATAATATGGTCAACTTTAAGCTCCATCTGCATGACTGTCAGGTAGACCTACAAAATCATATTAAAATTTGATGACATTACGACTGTCAACAGACTATAAACTATGCCCAACTGAATAAAATTTGATGTCTGGTTTACTATTGGTTAAATATAGTAGAGGGCACCACCCATCCAACCATCAGAGTGGCGCAGCGGAAGCGTGGTGGGCCCATAACCCACAGGTCCCAGGATCGAAACCTGGCTCTGATATTTGGAGAGGTTTTTTTTTTTTTTCCCTTGTATTCCCCCCCTTTTTTTTTTTTAAAAGAAAAGAATGCTCTTCCAATCTCATCGATCCCTTTCTTAAACACCAAAATATGGTCTGAAACTCTATACCAGAATATTGTTTGCCATCCATAAGACAACCACCTACTTGATTTCATCAGATAAAACGCATGAAAAACAAATGCTGAAAGCCTTCAATGCCCCTATCACCATGTCCTCAAACGAGAACAAATTGGCATTGCTGAAAGCCTAACAAGGAAACTGGAAGAATCAATCTAAGGCGGCAAAATTGCTGCAAAATATACTTTATATGTCACCTTTTGGTGAGCTTTGATTGAAACCATTAACACTGAAGTTTTTCATTATGTGCTATAAATGCTGCAAATATTCGAGGGCCTTGAAACTTGAGCTACACGTTTTTATGTAAGAAAAATCTTTCTAATTTTTGATTTTTCACAATCCTACACTACAAATAACTCCGCATCTTTTGGAGAACTGACATAATGTATTGTGGCATATCCCTTTTGTCATTTCCCTCATGAATAGAAATATTGGGACGCCCTTCTAATTGCCATGTTAAATGCCCAGTCCACAACCCATTGCCATTGATGCTTTGTGCCACTTCAGATTGATGCAACACTTGAACACCATAGAAACTCAAAAAAGTGCAATGGAACTAACTTTAGTATTGCATTTTGAATCGTAACTGTGGGACCATGCCAGTGAGGAAAACTCATAATGCTAAGATGGATTTAGAGAATACTTACTCATAATGCTAAGATGGATTTAGAGAATACATAGTGACACCAATATGAATGAGAATGAGTACATTGAACAAAGCAGATAGAATGGGGAAACAAGAATTGCTTACAGAACAAAAGAAGTATGAAGATGTATAGAGCCTATCTTTTTTATGTGGTTAATTATACGGGATCAGGCCGGGTTGACCCGTTCTTCTTTCTTTCTCTCTCCTTCCTTCTTTTGTTGGAAGGAGAGAAGGATTGGTATTTACACCATAGACGGTGGAAATGGACTGGACATGGATATATTTATAGCATTCATCTAGTATCCTCATATGTATGTGTATTGTCAAGGAAAAATGGTTACAAATATGGATACATCGACGTCCAGTCCATATCCAAAAATCTAACCATATTTGCAAATCTAGTTAGTTCATATAGTTCTTAAACACCAAAGAAGAATAAGTGGCAATGTCAGCAGACCTTTAGTTTGGTCTTCTTTCCATACAGTGATCCCTTAGATTTGTGGATTGCATCTTTGGCAGTCAGTTTTTAATTCCAACTTATGTAACTTAGCAAATTATCATGATCCAGTAAAAAAATTTAGATGATTAAGTGGATGCAATTATGTCTTTATTATTTTTTATACAATTATTTGTTTATGTTAGTATATCAAGAAAAGAAACTTGGGAGGCTATATACATAGAATGAGTTAAAAAATACAAGATGGAACAATGTTTTGATCCATAAATTTAACTATTCAACAATATTTGTATTGGCAATCTCTGATTCGTTTAAAAATATGTTTAAAACAAATATGGGTACCAATTTTAGCATCGAATTGGATACACGGATATCCCATCCATGTCCGATCTGTTTTCAGCCCTAACATGGTAGCACCATAAAATCACTCTTGTTTTTGAGATCTAGAGAAGGTATTTTGTGAGGCTCTTAGATTTTCATAGAAATTCCATCACGCTTTCCCTTTTTGTAG
Source organism: Elaeis oleifera (assembly GCA_000441515.1). Classification (NCBI taxonomy): domain Eukaryota; kingdom Viridiplantae; phylum Streptophyta; class Magnoliopsida; order Arecales; family Arecaceae; genus Elaeis; species Elaeis oleifera. Next base: position 212,477 of record KE505350.1, read on the forward strand.
ACTATTGATCTGGAGGGATATATATCCTATATTACTAGATACTCTCTGCTGACTTTCATTCTTAATTAAGGGTCAGTGAACAGAAAAGGATGAAGACAATTAATGTAAGAGATGGATAAAATGACATCAACTACAAGTGCTAGCTTTGCTGTAAGGACTCACTTGGTCCCGTTATGTGCTTATTTGTTATGACAAGGTTGCACTTTGTCAACTGTAAATTGACAAATATATTATCCGCAACTGTGAAGGTTTGTAAATGATCACCAGTTCAAATGCTAGCCATTATATAAACTTCCCTAATTACTTATCATGATATTTGGGTAAAATAAGATAAGGTTTATAAAACTCTTGCTAATATTTGTCTTCAGGGTCAAGGTTATTCTTTACCTGCTGATGTGCGGTACGTTGATGCGAGGCTGGAAGTCCCAGTGGTTCTTCCTCTTCGCGATTGTCTTGCACAAGAGCTCAGCATGCTGTGTCATCTTGATGGGTAAGTCGAGTTATAGTTTTCATCTGAAATAACTTTATCATTTGATGCTAAATCATGTTATATTTTTTCCCCCTGAAACGAGTTTACCTGCCTGCTCATTTTAACCGACTATGCACAGTTTCAAGACACAGCAGCTTCTTGAGAGGCCTTGTACTGGCATCAACAGTTTGGTTTCATCATTTGTTGCAAGTTTACAGGTGAAATAAGCATCTTCTTAATTTTAAGTCTCATACCCAGCCTGCTTGATTCGGCTTGTATGTTGAGGCCTAGGTGGTGTTCTCAAAGGATTTGTGGGCCGGATTGGATTTTAAAATTGAATCTGTACCATTTTCTAGATCAGATCTAGATTTATTGAATTTTAACGTGACCCAGTCCATTTGATTCTTGGATCGATTTTAGATCTTTTACTTTATGACCCAATCCGAATCCGATATACTATTAGAATTCAAACCCATTTGAGCCTATAAGCTATGATTTAAGACTTATATGAGCAATATCTTTAACATAAAGATAAGTTTAAAGTTATTTTATATCATAATTTATTTTAAGAGTAAATTGTTTATTGTCTATTTTATGTGGTTAATGGTAGTTTGCTATATGGTAATTAAAATGTAGTTGGCTACATTTGACTTGGACCCGATATGGATCCAACCTAATTTGAATGATCCATTGGGTTGAAAATTTTGGCCACGGACTCGACTTGACCTGACTTGATCTTTTATTCGATTGGATTTGTATCCAACATTAAAACCTGATTAGGGAACCAGGTTAGATTGTGGTTGCTTATAACCCCTTCCGATGTGACTCATTTATACCTCTAATATGATTTTTGTTCACTTAGTACTATATCATTTCTTTCTATAATTTTTGTTCCGACCAGTACAATCATGGGCCGATCATCTTCCCATGATCATCTCTTTAACCAATATCTCTGAATGAGTCATCATTTCATGTACCCACAGGAAGCTCCAATTTTTCTCAGCCTATCATTGCCCCTTTGAGTTGTTTCACTTAGGTCGGCCCCACCGTGGCCCTGCAATCGTTAATGAACATGGACTAAAACAACAAAATTCTGTGCCAAGTTGATTTAGAATACTCTTCAAACGACTCCCACATTCTACTAGTTTCCAGATCATAGACTTCTTCGTTGGGACTATCTCATTCCCTCCTATAATTTTTGTTCCAGCTAATATAATCATGGGACGATTATCTACAACCATATAAAGGGACGTTAATATCCCATTGTTCAGGGGTTCGGGTTGTTTCTTTGGTGAGAAAGAGTGATTCCCCCTCTTTTATGATGTCAACATTTGGACCATGCAATATTTGTTTCGAAATCTGTGTAAGCAAATAAAATATAAATTGGAGTGTTTTAAAATATACGCAAAGCACAATTTAATGGTTATGGTCGCAAAAAACAAAAAAAGGAAAGAATAAAGAAAAGAAAGAAAAAAGGATCAATCATTTTTGAAGGATACAACCGAACCACTGTTCAGCTCCTTGACCAGGATCTTTGGATTAGTCATCATGTTATCTCCCCAAAGGGAGCTTCAATTTTTCTAAGCCTATCATTGTCCCTGCCTGAGTTGTATCACGTTGGTCAACCTCACCCTGGACCTGCAATCGTTAATGAACATGGACTATTATATGTTGCATACAATCTTTTAGAATGCTCATATAAGTACTCCACAAGTTTAGCTATGCCTCGCCAAGTGATACTTTGAAACACTCCTCCGGCCAAATTCTGTCCTCTCCATCTCTTGCAGTGAGTCCTAACCACAATGAAGCCTGCAGAAGTGGTTCCACAATCGAGTTGGAGCTTATTCGATTCAATGATGCTAGTCGAGGAGTCTGACGTAATGGCACAATTGCTTGGTACGTACCATTTTCCAACTGAGCATGATCCTTATGAACCAAGCTTTGGAAATCCATCAATGACTTGGTCTTCTGATCATGTTTCTGATTTCTATTATTGTCTGGATAGTGTTAATGCTGGCACTAACTCCAACTTATACTACCGGAATCAAGGGGATGATGGTAGTATCAGTACTAGTAGCTTCTTTATCCCTTCTGCCTATGAGGGTTGCTTTCTTACTGGACTGAACAAGGTCCCTGGGCTCAATGAGAGCCATGCAAGCTCTGTGCCCATGGATTATTTCATGGATGGAGGGCAACAAACTACCCCATCTTTTTGGGTGGTTCCCAACCCTCCAAATGTAGACCCCATAAGGTTGAACGAGGAGACTAGCAGTGATGAGATGGGACACTGTTGCATTAATCTCTCAGAATCCATCACTCATGATCAATTATCACTGCCAAAGAAAGTTTCATATGCAGAAGGATGATAGCCCTGCTGAAAGTTCTAAGAAGAAGGTCCAAGCTTCAGCGCAAGTGAGCAGCTCTTCTACTAGTTCTAAGTGTGCATTTTTTTGGATTGGTAACTATAAAGATGCATTTGCTTTTGTTATAATTGATATAATTCAAATGGAGGTCCATAAGAATCTGAACAAGGTGCGGTCAAAGAGCGCCAAGAGGAGTGCTAAAAGTGGTGACGAGGAAGAGAGCAAAGCTGCTGCAAATGTGCAGAGTTCCAGCTGCTGCATATCAGGAAACGACTCCAGTGCTTCTAAAGAACCTAATGGAGGAGGCAGCAAGAGTCCCAGCTCAAAAGCATCTCCTGCTCTCAACCTGAATGGCAAACAAAGCTAGTCAGGGATCGGCAACTGACCCACAAAGCCTCTATGCAAGGGTAATATATTGATAGCTTGGTAGATCCATCAACTCAATATAAAATCAACTCTAACAATAAGAACTTGTTGAATCAGAATTTGATATTATTGTCACTTGATTGCAGAAAAGGAGGGAGAGAATCAATGAGAGACTGAGGATATTACAGAACCTTGTGCCTAATGGAACAAAGTGAGTGTTTAGATGCAAATGCCTTCTCTCATCTGCATTTTTTTCTTGTTCTGCTAGAAGTTCTCTGGGAAAAATTGCTGATGGCTAAATAGTCTAATTATTGCCATCTGACAGGTAGACACAAGCACAATGCTTGAAGAAGCTGTTCAGTATGTAAAGTTCTTGCAGCTCCAGATTAAGGTAGGAATCACATTTGAAAACAAGTCAATTGAATAAGTATCGGTTGGATCTAAATCTGCATCACATTGTATAGTTTAGTGCAGTTAATCTAAAATTTATCAACCATTCCTATTACACAATCACCAGAGGCACATGATTAATAAAAATTCTCTCTTTTGGTCAATTTTCATAGCTTTTGAGCTCGGATGAACTGTGGATGTATGCTCTTATTGCTCACAATGAGATGAACATTGGTCTCGAATTAATGCTCTCTTCTCAGCAGCAATGATCCTAGAAATATATGACTCAGACATCAGTTGCTGCTAACAGTTGAAGGGAGTGGTGCTGGAGGTTGCTGTTAATAAATTTTCAATTTTTATTTTTAGAATTCATTATTATCATGTAATAGATTTATTAATCGAACAAGACACTGGGTAGTAATCCTTACAAGAATATATTAATCAGATGTCTTGTTCCAAATTCTTTTTTCTTCTTTTCACAAACAATTGTTCAAGAAATAAGTTGTTTATCACCAAGCTGAAGTGTATAGAATGTATGTGGGATGAATACCAAAATGTCATCTATTTGTCATGTGCCATCTTTTCTCTTGATACCAGTATAACGCCACCAAAGTGTGATTGGATGATTGACATGCTAATCAAAACTCTGTGGGCCAAATGATCATCCTAATTAAAATTAAGGTATTTCAATCTAGTCAACTCAAGGATGGTTGATCGGATATTAGCTATCCAAAAAGGTCAATTATGCTGGCTAAGTTCCTGATGCTATTAACCAAACATTATCGTTATCGACTAATGCATGCATTACTGTTGCCTGTGTACCTTGAGATAGGTTTCCGGTAAGGGCCTAGATGCGAGTCAAAATCATAGCTCGAAAGAATGTGGGTCATTCATGTTGTCTTTCATTTAGAAGAGATCTAGCAAATGATTATTGCTGTACATTATAGTTCAACTGCCAATTATTCTCATGAACTAAGTTATAATTGAAGTGGATTTTGTGCCTAGCCATTGGAAAGGAGCCTTATCATAAGATACAGCTATAGAAAAGGAAACACTGATCCAAATTAATAACCTAGACGAGAGATTGTGCTGTGCTAATGCATCAATAACTACTATTATCCATTCCTCTATATGTTTATAGTTGCATTGCTTGATTAGTAAGCTTTTGCATTTATGTTGATAAAGGAGATGTGTGTTTCATCTCACCTCCACTTCAATATTCTACCAGGCTTTCACCTACTTTAGTAAAATAAAAAATAAAACAAGGATCCAAATGTTATATGTATGTAGCATCATATTGCATGATCCGCATAAGCTTTCACATTTGTTGATACAAGAGCACCAGATTAGGTCTTGCCTTCATTTCAAGTCTACCAGGCTTTCACCTTTCCTAATTTTGGAAAATAAGAAATTTAGTGCTTGCATCATGATACCTACCTAGACTTTCAAGTCCATCTTCTGTTTTGGTTTCTTGTCTTCAAATACACATATAATTCATCTGTTTATCTTCCATTTCTACATCAGTTTGAGACAATATATGCATGCTAGCCAGTGAACAACAGTAAAATGAATAGCAGGTCCAGGTATCACAGAAGACAGACCTGCACATTCACAAAATTGCATGTGAGATTCATAATATGGTCAACTTTAAGCTCTCCCTGCATGACTGTCAGGTAGACTGAAAAATCATATTAAAATTTGATGTCATTACCACTGTCAACAGACTATAAACTTTGTGTAACTGCATAAAATTTGATTTCTGGTTTACTATTGGTTATATATAATAGAGGGCACCACCCTTCCAACCATCAGAGTGGCGCAGCGGAAGCGTGGTGGGCCCATAACCCACAGGTCCCAGGATCGAAACCTGGCTCTGATATTCGGAGAGGCTTCCATGTTTTTTTTTCCAAAGAATAGTAGAATACTCTTCCAATCTCACCGGTCCCTTCGGTAAGACGACGACCTACTTGATTTTATCAGATAAAACGTACGAAAAAAGCATCCCAGCGGCATCAATGCTCCCTATCACCATGTCATCAAAGGAGAACAAATTGGCATCGCTGAAAGCCTATCAAGGGAACTAGAAGAATCAATCCAAGGTGACAAAATCGCTGCATATTGTACTTCATATATCACCTTCTGGTGTGCTTTGGTTGGAACCGTAACACTGATTTTTCATTACGTGCTGCAAATGCTGCAAATATTCAAGCGCCTTCAAATTTGAGCTACAGGTTTTTATGTAAGAAAAGCTTTCTAATTTTTGATTTTCACAATCCTGCACTACAAATTACTCTGCATCTTTTGAGAACTGACAAGATGTATTGTGGCAAATGGCATTTCCCCTTGTCATTTCCTTCATGATTAGAATATTGGGATGCCCTTCTAATTGCTTTGTTAAATGCCGAGTCCAAAACCCATTGCCATTTGCGTTTTGCGCCACTTCAGATTGATGCAACAATCTAACACCATGGAAACTCATGCCAGTGAGGAAAGCTCATAATGCGAAGATGGATTTAGAGAATACTTAGTCATAATGCTAAGATCTATTTAGAGAATACTTAGTGACACTAATACGAATGAGTACATTGAACAAAGGAGATAGAATGGGGAAGCAAGAATTTGCTTGTATAACAAAGAAGTATGAAGATGTATAGAGCCTATTAATTATACTGGAACAACTTCTTGGATTGTTGTATTGAAAATTTTTTCTAGTATTTTTTTTTTGTATATTTTATCTTCTAATTCATACAAATATATTTTATTAGATTGGTTGAACAAATCTGATTTCACCCCCAAAAAAAGGAAATACAAAGCCTATCTTGAGCCAAACATGGAAAGATGTACAGAGCCTATCTTGATAGGTTGTTTTACACCTTGGACCCTTCTATGTTTGGCTCATCTTGGGGTTTCTTTAGTTTCCTCTAATCAGTCCTATAAATGGGAAGTTATGCTAATCCATTTTGTAGGCACGTATGTCTGGACGAGTCAGGATTCAACTTTAAATCAAGCATGCTGTTCTTGTGCAGGTGAAGCGAAGTGTACTCTAAGAACTAGCAGTTCCACCATGCTTTGATATACATGTGCAGTATTTTGATCCACCAATTCATCTCCAATATAGAGTTATGTTCTAGAAATAATGATGCTTAAACATCATTCATAATCGAGGAACATAGATGTCCATGGACAACATGCTATACGTTTGTGTAGAAAGTTCTACTTTTGCAAAACTGTCAATTTGCTTGCTAGCTATGTTTGTCATATCTTATCATTATATCTGTTCTTGTTCTCTCATGGTGCCATGACTTAAATTGACAACCAGGCATACTCCTTGGCTATATAAACAATGCATGCATATTCTCAAAGGCATCATAAATAGAAATATCCATAAAAAAAAAAAAAACATTATGATTATCCTACATGTGCAATCATACCGGTACTGATACAATGGATCTCACTAGAACATAACGATAATCATTCAATCATCCCTTACTAGTAATAAGTTCAACATTGAGGGTGCTACGTGGTCGATCAAATTGTCACGCTCCAAATTCGGGACATAATACGGTCATGCTATCGAGGAATAGGACTGACGATAACACGAAGCCAATCCATCGGAATCATCTAAAATCCATCAAATAAAGATTCAATTCTATTATTCATTAAATAATTAAACCAATATTGGTTTAGAGCATCTAAATTCAAAATCAAATGCAAATCCATATCTCTAAATCCATAATTATTTACTATAAGTTCGTGATCATCATATATCTAAATTTCATCTATAAAATTTTCAAACTTACATCACAGATCTCCAAATTTGAATTCTCTTTGCCGGTCCTAACCTTATTCTTCTGTACAAACAAAAAAAAATAAAAGAATATGAGCTACACTAGCCCAATAAGTAGAACCTACACTTCCTTATCGGATCCAGCATAAATTTTTTATGATAATATAATATTTAAAAAATAATGATTATATAAATAAAGTATTTTATAGAGCATATAATAAAACAAGTGATAAACTAATCATGTATGCATAAATCATGAACATTTCATAAACATGTTTTGAAAATCATTCTTGTCATGTGTCCATGTCATATTTTCAAATCTTGCTTACAGATATTCGTGCTATGGTCACTTTATATCCGTAACAATGTCAGTATTTTTAATCGATAAGTTCATATTTCGTATGCCAATTTTATATCCACTGACAAGGCCTGTGTTCTTATGGATGCTAATTTCGGATGTCGATCTTTTCGAAGGAATTCGT
>KE505350.1:221053-250393 GCA_000441515.1 Elaeis oleifera
TTATTTTTCTTTTCTTTCTTCTTCTCGTAGTCTTCTTTGGCAAAACAGGGACCGAACGGTCTCCCCTTTTGACCAGCCGATCAAAGCCATAGCCGGTACGACGGTGGTCGGTGGCAAGAGGGCGACCCACCCGAGGCTCGGAGGGACCAAAGTCGGAAAGCCAAGAAAAGAGGGGCAGAACAGGGGATTTTTCTCCAACAAAATCCGACGACTCCGGTCGCCAGCGATCATGCACACTGGCACGGGAAGGAAAGGGAAGGAGAGAGAGAGAGAAATCGGGGCTTACCTCGAGCTCCGATGACGTCTCCGGTGAGAAATTGAGGTGAGCACGGTGACGGCTTCCGCGAGCAAATTCCGGCGATCCTCGCTGTTTTGCTCCGGGTTCCTTGATGGGAAGAAGGGAGAAGGGGTCTCCCCTTTAAATAGAGTCGGAGGGAGGAGTTTGACTCTTCCTCGGCAGCGTTTCTGACTCCGATTAGGAGCCGATTGGGAGGAAGAAGGAGGCTCTCTGCAGGAGTTTTCTTCAATTTTTTATTTTTTATTTTGGGCTTTTAACGGGCCCTTGAGTTGGGTTTAAGGGAATAGGGTATTACATAAATGAAGTTATAAGCTAGTCTAACCACAAACAGAATACCATGCCTTCTTTTAATTTCTTTCAGTGATGAACTTAGGTGGCCTATTTAAACTTTGAATTGGCTCAAAAACTCAAATGTATCAAGTTACGTATAGTTGGTTCTTGTAGTCATATCTCACAAAGAGATTCTGATCACAATTATGCAGAGCATCTGCGTTGGGTCTAGGTTACATTGGGCTGGAGCCAAGTACTCCAATTTCAGTAAGTTGTGCTCGAGCACAGTTTGCGAACCCAGCAATGGAGAATTGTGGTTTAGTTCAGGTCGGGTCGACCCGTTCTCCACGAACCCAAAATTACCAAAATTTGGTTCACGGCCGCCTCAAAATCTTGATGTGGGAGGTCGAGAGCCCAGAGAACCCAAAGAAAGGGTTAGATGGCATCGTGCGGCGGCGACGGCGGCGGGTGCCAGTCCCACTGCCGGAGGCCGGAAGAAGACGACGGCGCGGCGGAGGGGCCCGAGAGAGGCTCGACGGCCTCCACGTCACAGACGAGCACTCCTCCACCGCTGGAACCGGGACGGGGCCCGGTGCTCCAAGTGCGGAGAGGAGGGGCGTTACTGCAACGGGCTGTGCGCGGCCTGCTTCCGGATCTCGGTCTATAACAAGTTCAAGCTGGCTGTCACCTCCAACGCCATGATTTCCCCACCGATAACGTCCTCGTCGCCTTCTCCGGCGGCGCCGCCTCCAGGTCCCCTCCTGTTCTATTAATATCGATAAAATCTTAAATTTGCCTTGTTGAAATGTTGTAACTAATTTTCTGTCGTCGTCTTGTGGTATTGTGGCATATCTTGATTTCTTTTAAATTCTTAGCTTCAGACAAGGAAAAGTTTTATTTTTCCAAAAGGAACGCAATTATACTTTTTTTTTTATTATATAGGAAACGGTAACGCAATTATGGTCAACTGTCTACGGGCCATTTGAGAACGTGGACATCTAAAAATTTTTTGATGTATTGAAGGAAGTTTCATATCGATAAATGTTAGTGGAGGGAGAATGAGAACGCTTCAAACAAATAAGTACCTTCTGGTTAAGCAAGCAAAGCCTTAAGAAAATGGTATTCTTTTACAAGAACGACTACCAAAAGGGAAGATTATGAGTCTTATGCTGCAAGGACATCAACTTTTAACCCCTGCACTAAAATGAGAAATAGTTACAATTGGGGTGGCAAATGGATCAGGCCGGGTTGACCCGTTCTTCTTTTCTTTCTTTCTCTTCTTCCTTCTTTTGTTGGAAGGAGAGAAGGATTGGTATTTACACCATAGAGGGTCGAAATGGACTGGACATGGATATATTTATAGCATTCATCTAGTATCCTCATATGTATATGTATTGTCAAGGAAAATGGTTACAAATATGGATACATCGACGTCCAGTCCATATCCAAAATCTAACCATATTTGCAAATCTAGTTAGTTCATATAGTTCTTAAACACCAAAGAAGAATAAGTGGCAATGTCAGCATACCCTTAGTTTGGTCTTCTTTCCATACAGTGATCCCTTAGATTTGTGGGTTGCATCTTTGGCAGTCAGTTTTAATTCCAACTTATGTAACTTAGCAAATTATCATGATTCAGTAAAAAAATTTAGATGATTAAGTGGATGCAATTATGTCTTTATTATTTTTATACAATTATTGTTTATGTTAGTATATCAAGAAAAGAAACTTGGGAGGCTATATACATAGAATGAGTTAAAAAATACAAGATGGAACAATGTTTTGATCCATAAAATTTAACTATTCAACAATATTTGTATTGGCAATCTCTGGTTTGCTTAAAACTATGTTTAAAACAAATATGGGTACCAATTTTAGCATCAAATTGGATACACTGATACCCCATCCATGTCCGATCTGTTTTCAGCCCTAACGTGGTAGCACAATAAAATAACTCTTGTTTGTGGGATCCAGAGAAGGTATTTTGTGAGGCTCTTGGACTTTGTTCTTATATATAACAGAAACCTCTCTCTTATTCTTCCCATAAGAGAAGCAAATTGCCTAACTGTATAGATTCCCTTTATTATCTGGATTGATATTCTTTTATTATTGCTTTCTTGGATTTATGCTGTTAGATATGCGGGTAGGAGTTAGCTCTTAGATTTTCATAGAAATTCCATCACGCTTTTCCTTTTTTGTAGACTATTGATCTGGAGGGATATATATTCTATATTACTAGATACTCTCTGTTGACTTTCATTCTTAATTAAGGGTCATTGAACAGAAAGGATGAAGACAAACTAATGTAAGAGATGCATAAAACGACATCAACTACAAGTGCTAGCTTTGCTATAAGGACTCACTTGGTTCCGTTATGTGCTCATTTTGTTTTGATAAGGTTGCACTTTGTCAACTGTAAATTGGTGGGTTTGGGTTGAAATCATTTATTCATGCATTCCTTTAATTCAGTATATAGCATTTGACTTTATTGTCATTAAATAATTTCTCCCTCACTAAATTTATTTGTGTCAGAGTAGCCCTACAATTTGTTCATGAGATGCAAGGCAAATCATTGAAGAGCTGGGATGCAAGTAAATCTCAAGCTCTACCAGTTTTTGGTGTTGGGGTTGCCTTTATCGATGAAAGCATTTTTTCTCTCAACCTGTCAGATGAGACAGAAAAGGCAATTGAAGAGATTAGATCAGCTGTGTCAAATTTAACTCCTCCGCATAAAGAGTTGCATATTATACCCATTCAAAACATCTGTTCTCTGAGTTCTGAGAATGGGAGGAGCAGACTGAATGAATTACTAGAAATGATTAGTGATGCCACCGGAAAAGATGATTTTCTGCATTACTTACGGATGCTTTCCTTACAAAAGGTTCTGATCTCAATAATTGATTTTTTTCATCACTCTTAGGTCAACACATTGAAATTGTGTTTATGTTGTTTTGATGTAAATGTCTTCCAGATTGCTTTGGACAAAGGGTATAGCAAAATATTGTTAGGATCATGCACATCAACAATAGCACGCCATATATTATCCGCAACTGCAAAGGTTTGTAAATTCTCGCCAATTCAAAAGCTAGCTATTATATAAACTTCCCTAATTACTTATCATTATATTTTGTGTAAAAATAGGATAAGGTTTATAAAACTCTTGCTCATATTTGTCTTCAGGGTCAAGGTTATTCTTTACCGGCTGATGTGCAGTACGTTGATGCGAGGCTGGAAGTCCCAGTGGTTCTTCCTCTTCGCGATTGTCTTGCACAAGAGCTCAGCATGCTCTGTCATCTTGATGGGTAAGTCGAGTTATAGTTTCATCTGAAACATTTTCTTATTTGATAGTAAATCAAGTTTCCTCCCCCTTGAACCACCAACCCCTCACCACCTCGCCACCACCCACCCCAACACCCCACCCCCCCCCCACCACCACCCCCCCCCCCGCCCCGAAACAAGTTTAACTGCCTGCTCATTTTAACTGACTATGCACAGTTTCAAGACACAGCAGCTTCTTGAGAGGCCTTGTACTGGCATCAACAGTTTGGTTTCATCATTTGTTGCACGTTTACAGGTGAAATAAGCATCTTCTTAATTTTAAGTCTTATACCCAGCCTGCTTGATTCAACTTGTATATTGAGGCCTAGGTGGTGTTCTCAACATAGTTACCTGTGGATTGTAGTCTGATCTTTATTTTAAGAAGGCTGCTTTTGCAGGAAGAAAACCCTTCTCGAGAGCGCACTATAGTAAGAACAGCAGAAAAGCTCAGGCCCTTTGGTTTTAATAAATTCATTGAAAATGGTTATCATGATTTCCTGCCATCCCGATTGCGTTGCAAGTTTCAGAATGTCAAAAATGGTGAATCTTCTCTCTCTGATGTTCTTTGTCCAATATGTGGAAGCCCACTTAATGAGTCAGAACTCCAATGTTTGGAAAGCATTCAGAGCAAGGCTGAAAAAAGGTCGAAATTTTGCTGGCCGTTGTTGCAAAAGCTGTTCTTTTCAGATATTGCCAAAAGGAAAAGCCTCTCTCGCGCATTTCTATTCAGTTCTACCACAATTGATGACAGAGAGAACGAAGGACAGCTTGTATTTTGACCGAAGCCAGCTAAGGTGAGGGCTACCTGTTTGCATGTATGAGTATGCTTTGTGCATGTGCACTTGTGTCCTTTCCCTATCATTTGGGACTATATGCGGTCAGATCAACTCAGTGGGCCTTTAAATCCTAACAACTCCACCCTCTCCAGAACTATATCCACCCAAATACGGAGATAGATTCCCCAATCAATTATTCTCTCTTCTTGGATAATCATACCAGAGATTCATCAAATGCTTGCTAGATTTAGTTCGCAAAAATGGTTAATGAAGTGGTTACATGGAGCATTTGATTTTAGAATGTTCTGGTCATATGACTGATCAGTGGCACTGGCAGTAGGATTGCAGTGGAAACATTTGCTCATTTTGGGATTTATTATTACTGTTTAATAGAAAGTTTAGTTTGTTCTATAGTCACATTTTGTAGTCGATCCTTCTAAATCTTTGTAGTGCGATCGTGAGAACCAGACATTCATTTATTTGAGCTGTATGTGCCTTTGTTCTGTAGGGAACAAATAGAGGATTGCTTGCTTGATGATGATGATGATGATGGAACCTGAACTTCATTTACTTGGTGAGCCAATTTTTTAGTATATTTACCTTTATCATTCTCATCAACTATAATTTGTTCATTAGATGTTTGAACCTTATTGGGGGTCATGGCAATTAATCCACGATTAGCTGGCTATTTCATGCATTAACAAGTTGTGGTTCGAAAAATATACTCTCATGTCCTCTTCTTTTGAAGCAGATTGAGGTGGAAGAAACCGATCAGATTATGTGGTTGTTTGCTGCATCTCTGAATCATGTTGCAATCTCAGCTGCTCGGTGTAAGCTGGATTCTTATTTCGGTTGGATCAACAAATCTTCAGCTATCTATAGCGGCCATGGGTGCTGGTACTGTGACCATATGAACACATAATTGCCGCCTTTCCAGCAATGCTGTGGGGTGCATTATAGAGTTTTGAAACATTCTAGCAGGAATTGTTTGTCACAAATTTGAGATATATGAGAATCTAATATTTTGTTGCATAAGCTTTGAAACTATGATAATTTGCTTGTTGGTTGCTCGTATCGAGGGTGAAGAGGATATATAGAAAACGGCTATCAGGTGATGTGAGCCAAATGCACATGTTGGTGATTAGGGACTCTGGGCTCTGGACAAGTTATCAAAAGGTGGCATAAATTTGATGGCATTAGACATCTGATTTAGCTATTTACATATGAAATAAGGATTATTGAAGACTCTGTCCAAATGTATCAATAAATACAAATTAACAGTAGTTGTTACATTTTCCAAATGAAACCAAATAACAACAAAAGAAGTATATGTAACAAATGAAAAAGTATCAACAGCGATGATATCATCATCATTAGAGCAGCATACAAGAAGGGCCATCACCAAAACGACAAGGAAAAGAAGGGCAACCATGCGACACAATATTGTTTGCTAGCATTGGAAACTACACAAAGGCTTCCTCATAAGGCAGGAGGCCAAGGCAACCCGTCCGTAGGACAACTCGAGGACAGGGCCAGGCCTTCCATGGCTTTGCCTGAGAAAATGGACGTCAATTTAAGGCTTCCCAAGGTCCCCACTTGTGTGTGGCCCTTCATATTCCTCTACAATATAAATATACAACATGGTGGACCGGTTCCTGGCATGCGCATTTCACGTGATTATTCATGGATGGAAGAGGAATCCGAGGATGATATGTGATGATAAAAAAATGCTTGTGTCGTTCGATAGGGAGTCCTGGGATTTTTTTACTGAAAAAAGAGGAGAGAGATCTGGGATTTTATGACCCGATGGCCCTGCAGTCGGGAGCAAAATATTAAATTTTATAGTTTGTCTGATGGTCGGTGAGACGGGTAAGTGGTGACTATGCCATTTTTCTGCAGATTAGTTGGAAATTGAATAAGAGGTGAAAGTGCTGCACCTTGTTGGGGCGATTGTTTCCAAGGCATGTACACAAACCTCAAAAATAAAATAAAATAAAATAAAGAAAAGAAAAGAAAAGAAACGAAACTTATACTAAAAAATTAATTAAAAATATTATTTAAATTTTTAGCTCTATATAGATATTTAATATCTAACTAGTATATATCTATATGGGTGTTTACACTCCATCCATTTATATTATGCAGTGCTCCCTAATCTATATAGATCATAGATCATGTCTATTCTGATACTTTTTTAGTAACCCATGACATCACCTAAAAAAGCTAGACATTAGATATTATTGAGATTTTTTTTGTTTTATATGGATACTCAAGATGTAATCAGTATATAACCAATTATTATAAGAACGGGATGGTAGCATACTACCATCCTTGTAAAAAGCATAAACTTGTTTTGGAGCAAATTTTGATATTTAATCTCTTTGTCTTTTGTTAAAATCAAATATTCTTCTGCCCAGCAATTTTTTAAAAAAATGATTAAGTTATTATAAGGGGAAATGGATACTTTCAAAGTTGCTAAAGCTGTCTTTTTTTAAGATATAATGTGGAGCAGACTATTTCATCCTATAAAGAGAAGTAATTCATCTCAAAATAAAGTGGATTAGGAGTAAACTAACTAATTTATTTTACATTACCTTATCCTACAACCAAATGCAACTTAAAGAAATAAGCTCCAATTCAAGGATGTGTGGTAGCATGATGCTGTTATCTTGATCACATATAACCAGTTCCTACATACATGGTAAAAATAAACCACAAAGTTAAGATACCATGCGGATCCTTCATAGATTGAAAGATCTTTTGCCCTTAAATGGATAGATAGGGGAGCAACACTTATGCGCACAAACATATTCAACATACATGAGAGATATGATGGCCATGCTATCTTCACTTCCGGATAAGAAATTTCCATGGAAAGTGTTTAGGTGAGAGGTCCCAATCCACATACCTACGTCTCATAGTCTAAAATTTAATATCTGATGTTGACAATACAATTGATGATCTAATAGCCCGTAATATCAATCATGAAATCAATTTCAAATGGACAGCGATGGCATTGAAGCAATGGTACAAGTGGCATCACAACTAGACTTGGAAGGTTTGAGACAACATCTTTTCTAGCATGTTTATTCTTTTCTAAATTTTTTCAGCTCAACTTTGACAATGGTGGGCTCTAGCTTTTGTCTCAAGGTGACAAGCCCACTCTCTTCTCTGAGGAGAGCCATGGGAGGACCATTGACATGGCCATCCTCTGGCCATTAGTTTAAAATCATTGCTTCTTCTTTATTGTTAGCATTCTATGGGGTGGCGGGTCTTGAGGGGGAAATTGAAAGAAAATATAATGTGGGGCTCTGATCTGACCTTTTCCTCTCGGGTTGGCAATGGACGTCACCTTTCTTTCTTGGCAAGTCTCTCTTATTGAGCTCAAAGTTAGGAAATGTTGGAAACTTGCACACGGTTGGGCCCCTCCCTCTCCCCTGTTTCTCCTCCTCTCCTTTAGGGCGGCTGATGGTTCTCTAGTTGGTGAAAATGTAGTGGTCCTTGTCATGTTGCTAACTTGGAATCAATTCAAAGTTTAATATAACAGCCATAATAATGATGCAAGCAGCGGTTCTAACATATTATCTTGTACTTAGTTGTTATTTTGTTATATCAGATACGGTATGATGAGAATAATTTTGATTATTATGCGTATGGTATTGTTTATCTTAATAAGATAATTTTAAAGTTCAACAAAATATAGTATTTTCTTCAATGAAGATTTGAACAAAAAATAGCTATTGTTATTTTCTGTAATAGTAATTAATTACATAATTTTAATATAGTTGTTCTTTGGGTGAGAGATAGCGAGGGACACTCACCTAACACTATAAGATTTTTGGGATGCATCATCCAAGAATTGAATTCATACTCTCTGGTTGCCAAACAAAACTATTTCAATCTAATATCTAGAAATATTAACATTATTTGAAAACTTGCTTAATAATGGCTTTTCTTCTGGAGTAAAGATATTAAATTACACCTTTATACTTTGCATATACTAAAGCATGTTCCTTAATAATTATAAATAATTTAAATGCACTAGATGACAATTCCTGATTTATTTCAGCAAATTTTTACATGCAATCCCATGATAAAACTAGATATCAGTTAAAGATATTAATCTAGTAGCAAACAATTATTAGTGAAGTTCAATGGCTGCTCGTATTTTAGACACTTAGTGCGAAATTATGAATTCTTGTGTATAAAAGATTAAAAAAAAATTAAACAGAGGAAATAAGACCATGTGGCTGCAACTCAAGATGCGAAGACAATCCCTATCATTCAACGGTTAGGTGACGCTTGGGCTAAGTCTCACTTTTAGAAACCAATGGGCAGCACTGTTTCATTGCTTTTGGTTGAGGAATTTGGCGGCTTAAAGAGTCGAGTAGATAAGGATTAGAACATGTCCCCTAAATCATGCAAATATGAGCTCATACTCCAACTTTCCAGACCACGGTTAATTATAGGTACACTTCTTTGTTGGACTTTTAATTTTCCCACATTTGAAAATTAAGAGTAGTTCCATGTCAGAGTATGCTCTCCACCATTGTTATGTTTTTCTATCCGTTAGTTTCTTTGAGAGAGACGCTTTGGACGATGCCATGGAGGTTTGCTTTTCTACACATAGCAATTCATTAACCATACGGCTAAAGGGGATTGGCACAACCTATGAAATTTATTATCAAACACGGAGATAGCTTGATTATTGAATTGCCACATCAGCAAAATGAGCTTGATGAATCTTTTGTGCACACATATTGATGCCTCCAAGTGATTTCCAAATTTTTTTTTTCTCTACTTATCTTTTGAAACATAGCTATTAGAGCAACCGATGAAAGTGTAATTTTGTTTACAAACCCCTATGCTTCTTTTGAAAATCTATGCATTAATTGGCAATTGCGAAATTTCTCGAGACTATATCAACATATTATTCTTATGCTGACGATGGTTATTGCATAGGTTTGTTAGAAGGAACGAAATGCTAGAATTTTCTTAAGAAGTATGCCCCCATTATTTCTATCGTCTCTACAGGTCTACACTTTTTGAACAAATGGTCAATTTCATGTAACCAAAAGCATATTTGAGGAGACCTGGTGTACCATTAAAGACAATTCAAGCTCATTGTCTAATATTTGATTTTTGTTGGTGTTAATTGTCACTACTCAACCAATCAATTAAATTCTTCATTCTTGTGGACTCCCATTGGTCACCTTGATGTAAATTCCTCTTTATCTTCAGTAAAATTTGGGCCGCTTATTTTTGCCTCCAATTCCATAAAAATGAAAGAATTTATTATCAATATGGAGGTTGTTTGATTAAGAAATTGCCAAATCAGCAAACTAAGTTCGTGTGCACATACCGGAGTAATTTCTTTTCCTTCTTTATCTTTAGAAACATAACTATTGGAGCAACCGGTGCAATCATAATTCTTCTCTTTTGGTAACACTTCATAGACAAGACTAATTACTTGGCTTCAAGCTGATGTCTTATCTCAATTGTCATTATTTAAATCTTAATGATTGTTTTGACAATTAATACATGGTCTTCAGACGGGCTAATCTCCAGTTCATGAAAGGTTAAGAATGTGACCCTAGACATTCTTCTATCCACTTGATTACATAACAAAAAAATAACTTTTACTTATGCAGCAACAGTAACTTTTCTGTGCACTGATAAGCCACTCACAAAATCTTACAATTTATTTCCAACATGAGAAAATAAATTATGTCATTTCTCATGCACGCATACACGTATCCAATTTCCCTCACATACTTGTGGTGGAGTCTCAGACCCAGCCACAAGTCCAACCTTTAGTTGGCATGTTGACCAAACCTAAACCAAACATGGCTGGTTTCCAATTTCCAACCTTGCAAACAAGAGAACAAAATATTCAAAGGGGAACAATAAAAAATGCCAATATTTTTTCCCACCTAGAAGAGAGAGGCTTAAGAGGAGCCTTGTCCCTGCCTTGTCTCCTGGTGACGGCTGAGGCCAACTCCTTCCACCCTACCCTGCAACCTTCAATCTAGGCATAGATTTGTTCTAGATCCGTATATGGGTTTTCTCCGAAGAAACAAAGAAGGATAAACAGAGCACTCCCTTGTTCTTTATATTAAGAAAAAGAAGAACAAACAATTGGAAACGATATATTATAGGTTGATGGAAGATTCAGATTGTTCTGTTTACACTTCCAACCTCATCTGCCAGGAGAATGATATTGACTTTGATGCAGATGATGGTGAAGAGGAACACCATCAAATGGTTATACTACCCAAAGATGCCGATCTTACCGAAACTGAAGAGTATATGGAGAAGTTGGTTTTAGAGAGTGCAGCTTTGAGATTCCAAGTCATGACCTTTTATCCTGTACTGATTCCTATTCTTCTGTGGTAGCAGAAGATTGGTTCAAGTGTGCCCGCTCAACTTCGGTGCAATGGATTCTCAAGGTAAGCCCTTCAACTTATTATTTGATCCATTTTATTAGATATCGACAATAAATTGCTTTTCTCAGTTCTTTTCCTGGATTGTACTTTTATCAGATGAAGGACTACTTTGGCTTCAGCTCCAAAACCGCATACTTGGCGGTGGCCTACTTTGATCGCTTCTTTTTGAGGCGAATCGTTGATGTAAATGAAGTGAACTTGTTTTGAGCTATGATTTCAGTTTTTTTTTTTTTCAGCTTTTTGATGTACTAACACATTTCATATTGAACAGAAGGGGAAGCTGTGGGTGATCAGATTGTTATCGGTAGCTTGTTTATCATTGGCAGCAAAGATGGAGGAATACATGGCGCCAGCATTGTCAGAGTATCAAATAGATGGGTATGAATTCAATAGCAAAGCAATCCAGAGGATGGAACTCCTAGTTTTGAGTACTCTGGAATGGCGTATGAGTTCAGTGACTCCATTTGATTATCTAAGTTACTTTACATGCAAGTTCCAATATGAGCATGGAACAAAGGATTTATTACATAATGCCATCGGATTCATATTTGTGATCGCTGAAGGTTGGTTATTAGTATGCAATGGTTTTGTATACATCTTTGTTATATTGAGTATTTTAGTTATTCACTGACAATTCCCTTGGTTTATTGTATGTAGCATTTAATATAGTTGATTATCGCCCCTCGGCCATAGCTGCAGCTGCCATATTAGCTGCATCCAGCAAAAGATTTACAAAAGAATTATTGGAATCTAAGATGAGTGCCATTCCCCTTTGTGGTTCCTTAGAAAAGGCAAGCCAATATATTGAAACATTTTTAACTTATTTTAATATGGAAAGATTGAATAGAGAATTTAATAAGTATTTATAATAGTGCTCTTTACTTCAGGAGCATGTTTATGCCTGCTATAGTGCAATGACAATGGAGTCACACAAGAAGCTGAACACAACAAAGAGAGGAGCTTCTTCAGATTTATCAGCAAACCATTCGAGCATTGATGATGCTGTTGATCTTGTTGATAGTGCCTCTTTCACTGGTTTAAGCAATAAAAGAAGAAGGTTACAATTGCCAAGTATCCAGTAGATATTACCTGACACTGTTTTATTGCTTGGGGCATGGCTTGATTTATTGAGGAAAAAAAAAAAGGACTGATGTTGCTGGTTGGGTGATTATTTATTGGCGTGATTAGCTGGTGGGTTTTGTAGTTGATTTGTGAGTTGGTTTGAGAGATTTTTAGACTGAGTTCTTGTGTTTAATGTGAAAAAATGGGGAAGGAAGAAAGAAGGTTAACACTTTAACCCAGAGTGAAAAAGCTGAAAAGTTGGGTTTAACACTGTTTGTGAATAGTATGGCAGCTGGCCTAATTGGTTCCCTTGTCATTCATCCATGACTACTTCCATACATGACCCTTGTCAATGACTACTTCCCCATATCATTCCATTGTATTTTTTCTTGAATTAGTTTTTCCCACATCCAATGTATGATATTGTGAGGCTGATGATCTGAGCTAGAGGTAGGATTTATAGTTTGCTTGGTATTCCTTTTTGATAGCGGTGCTTTTTGGTATTGAAAAGAAATGAGAGTGGTGTTGTAATATAGCACACTTGTCTTCTATGTTGCCAAGCTGAAAGTGTGTAAAGGTGATTGAATGTTATTGGAATTGTTTTGACTCTTGGGAATGAGATGTGATTGAATTTGTATATGCTCCATTTTTTATCATCAAATCAAAACCAAGCATTGCTGTTCGAATCAAATGAACTGTTCATATAAGATTTAGCACTGTCCTTTCACAATTACAAGGCTTCATGATTTACGAAAATTAGAAATATTCATCTCCAGCAGAGGGTGGTGATATCTTAGCAAAAATGATGAACTTAAAGCTCGTTCTGTAATTGAGATACAATTACTACCTTAATTGCTTCAAAATGAACCAACAACCCACTAGCACTTATATGTAACTGAAGATTAAGCTGACACTCTCCTCCTGCTCTATAGCATAAATGTTAAAACTGATCATGTGAATTATATACTAAGGATAAAAGTGATTACTTGTGGAGCTCCATCTCAATAAGCCGAACATAAATTTCCAAATCAACGATGCTAGTAGCTTGATACAAATGTTCTAGGGTAACAAGTTCTGAAAATTAACATATAAGGTTGACATGTAACTTTGTTATCTTTTGCAGCCATCAATGACATTTGCTTAAGTAATGCTGAGAGATGCTATAACCATGCAAGTTTGTAAGGTTTAGATTGATGTGGCAAAATGTGAATGGCCATGTGCAAGGCTCATGTGGTTTGCCTCTAAGGGTGTTTGCCTGATTAACATGCATTCTAGTAAATTCATAGCTTTATGTGCACAAATAGGTTACTTTTTTTTTTAATTACCTTAGCAATAAAGGATCAATAACTAGGATAACTGTAACTATTGTACACGGGTCTCCATGATATTGAGGTACAAAAAATATCTTTTTCCACACTTGTGCAAAAAAAAAAATCTCAACAAAAAAACACATCAAACAATAGTTATAAGTTGGTATGTAGTTTGTTGAGTTTCATATCGAAAGTCCTGTATGGTTTGTATCAAAAACCTGGCTTGCAGATAGTTTCAAATGTTCCAATATGGTCATCAAGTTCATTCCTTTTAGCTAGGTGTCATTTATATTTGTTTAAATTTTAAGATATCAATTGTACCCATATTGTATTAGCAGCGTTGTTTGAGCAATATTATATTATTAATGCTACTAAGACAGATAAAAGTGATCACTTGTGGAGCATCAGAACTCAAATAAAATAAAATAACAATAATAATAAAAGCCAGCAAGCTTAGCTCTTTTTTTAATCATAGATGGTCTTTTAAGTTACAGAATTTTTTACAGGCACTGCCAAGAAATGACCAAGGACTTTCACAGCTCCTCCACCTCTGCTGCACCTCTCTTTTCCTTATGAGAAGTAGTGCCCTGTGGAGCATGTGGGCTCTGTCATTTGTTTACAGACTTCCACGAAGGATCAGAATGAGCCCCTCAGAAGCCCAAAAAAGGATGGAGTGGAATCCTATGACCTCCTACCACCCCTTCATCTCTTATCACATGGTTGTGGCTTGTGACCAAATGAGCCACAAAGAAAGAGGATATAACAGTAATAAAGACTTTAATTGGTGGCCTGCCCACCTTTGCAGGCTCTAAGGATCTCTGTCCAATAGAACAGTAATTAATAAACACTTATTTTTGGTGCAGGGTAATTAATGAACACTTTAGGTCTATCAAGCCCAAAGACAGAGGATAAGACATCAGCATGACCTGGTCAAAAATATTTTTTTAATAAAAGCTTTGGGGCATGATGGTCTGTCTCTTACTAGTTCATGAATGCCGGAGGCAGAAATAAATTAACTACTAGACTGTGGTGCCCTTTGTCTGTGGAGTATTGTTTGATTGGATGGTGGTCTTTCGGTTGTATCTATAAAAAAAATTATTAATAAATATATATATATATGTTTGGTTGGAAGGAGTTATATTCTGAAATGAAAATGGTAATGAGTGACTCCCATTCTAATTATTTAGTTAGAAAAAGTCACATTCACATTCTGATTTCAGGAGAGCATGAAAATATTCCAATCTCCTAAAATCTAATCCTGACTCTTTCATAGTATTCCAATCTTATTCTAATTCTGATTTTTATTTCAATTATCAATCAAACATGCCGGAGAATATGGCTATTTCAATATCTATTTCAATGCATTCTGATTTTGGCAAATGCACCCACAATGCTTTTGGGTTTAATTGGAAACCATAAATGCAATTACTCGGCGATCACTGTGAACTTTACCATGTTTGGACCACTTTTTAACACTTTATTTATCATCTTGTACTTAGATATAGGTCAGGTTTGGATTGGGTTTGAGCATCTATATACAAATCCAATACACAATTATTAGGTCAAAATCTGAACACAAACTCAATCAAAACTCTATAACTATATTCCATATTCGGTCTAGAAGAGGTCGGCTATTGCATGAGATTCCACACAGAGAAATTTGATATTTAACAAACTATTTTGCTATATGAAAATATATCCAAAATGCAATTGCCTGAACTATGAAAAATGAAAATACGAAAAAAATTATATCCAAAAGAGGCATGTGTTTTCTTATCGAAAAAAGAGGGCATCTATGTAACTATTATTTTATTATCTAAATCATCTATGCAATACAAAGTCATGAAGAATAAAAAGCATCCTACAATATACAAGCTCTATATAAACTTAAATTGCAACAAATATATTACATAAAAAGACTATAACAAATGATTGATATTGCTTAAAATTTGGTGAAACTAGATTGGTGATCGTTTTACTACTTTTCCTTAAAAAACAAAATTAATAGATATATTCATATACATATATGTATGTATTTATATGTGCAACTATGTATGTGTGTGTATAATCAAGTTAGGTTCCGGTTTTTAGCATGGATTTATCTAAACACAAAACCAACAGGACATCGGGCCTAATTTTGAAACCCAAACCGAATCCAATAGTTTATGAGTTTGCTTTTGTAACCTAATTATTTTGTGTTAGTTTTATATTAGTTTGTAGGTTAGTGGCCTTCATTGATGTCCCAACTCGCATGTGCTTGAGTAATTCATTCTTTCTCCTGGACTTAGATTCCTAAAACATTTCCCAAGTTACCCAAATTCTAATTCCAATATCACTTGCATCTATCAAGGTTGCCAACTTTGTGTGCTTGTTATTTCTGTGACATTTGAAAGTGCATAATTGAAGACTTGTTAGAGAGAGACAACTTATCCAATCTTTAATATAAAGTATTACTTATCTACCTTTTCTATTTTATGGAGTGCTCTCCTGCCCCCAATTTCCAATCCTGTTAGGCATGCTTAGGGTGGGGGGGCGCCGGAGGATGCGTTGGCGGTATTGAGCTTTCGAATGCCGATGGATATACGAATGAGTGATTTTTATTTTAACTATTTGGTTGGAGAAAGTTCTATTCTTATTCCAATTCTAGAAGGGAATAGAAATATCTCAATCCTCTAAAATTCGATCCCAACTCTTCTCTAGTATTTAAATTCTATTTCGATTCCAATTCGGATTTCGATTATCGTCATAAATTAGACACATTTAAGAATATAGCCATTCCAATTCCCTTTCCAATCCATTCAGATTCCAATCCGATTTAATTTCGATCATGAACCAAATGCATTCTTAATTCATTTGCTTTTGTATAGGGCACCAATTGCCCACCAATGCTGATGGCCACCAATAAAACTAAATTGCTCCAAATAACAGTTTCTGGTTTGAAAGGTATGCCCAATAATGAACTATTTGGTTGAGTTTGGCCTATTATTAGGCTTAAACTCGGTTGCCCTACTGTTTGGCGCGTGTGGCTTGTTGGCGTCCCCTCTTGAGTTCTGGCCTGTTATTAGGCTAGCCTACAAATCTGAATGGTTCTTTTGGTCGGGGCAGTAATTACTGGTTTTGGCCTTCCATGTCAAATATGATGACAACATAGAACTACAAAACTGTCTGAGGATTATAGAAGAGAAGGATCAAATGTCATGAGAGAACAAAAAGACTCGAGGTCTTGCGAGACTAACAGCATTTGTAAATGAAATGAAGCCCTTTAATAAATGTACAGCTGTTCCATATTCTTTTAATCTGCATCATGTTACATTCGATACATCAATGATAGCAGGTTCTAATTCCAATACTATGTTGGCCCATTCCATGATACCTGCAGCTTCCACACAAGCATGCTTAAAATGGAGAATTTGTATTTTTCTTGTGTGGTTTATCTCTGAATCAGCACTACAGATTTGACCTAAATCAACATTCTTTTCGTAGAAATATAAATTAACATTCAAAAATTTGCATTTTTAAGGTAATCTCTGCCAGAGTTGCTCATATGTGGAAAGATGACTTGGAAGTGCCATGTATTTTGTCTGCATCTTCTATTGCCCATCTGGAGAGATTTATCGCTGTTTGCCTCAGACTGCAGCACTGTAGTTTTATCCTAAATCAACATTCTAAAATTTACAAGTTCTACATAATCTGTGCCTGTGTTGGTCATCTGTGGATAAGGTTTAGCAGGCTGGTACAATGATGTGCTACTGGATAGTATCTTATCTTATCCATCTGGGGAGATTCATTTCAGTCTGCAATAAGTCTTGCCAGTGCATATGTTATGATATCAGGATTAAATTCTAGCATGTTTTCATTAAACATAAGTTTAGCAAAGTCTTACAATTCATGCTTGAATCACAAGATATTTTACATGGTAGAGCTCTCATCCATCCTTACAGAGCCCTTGGATGAATTTGTTTGTTCCTTTCCTTTTTATTGGGGGTGCACTTCTTCAAGACAGCTTTCAACAAATTTTTACCATCTTGCAGCACCCAAGACAATGTTTCAATAAAACTTTCGAAATTGCTCGAGCAACATTCTGTCATCTCTTACAAAACGAGAGATTCTGCGATCATCAAGAAGAGTATTGCTGATCTGCTGAAAAATTGCTCTCTCCGTCCATGCATATTTCAATATGGCTGTTTCAAGATCTTTCCTCAACTACATAATTCCAACATGGAGTTAGTCATGATAATGGCCTTGGGAAATAAAGCAAAAATACCAAGTAATGTTCCCATGTGCTGCATTGCATTTATCTTCACTTAGCTCCCCACAGGGATTAACTTGACGATTGCAGCTATTGGCATGCCCAGAAAACCAATGAACACGCTTACAAACCACTGCAATCCGGTAAGTGGTGTCGTGTTTGCAAAATCACCAAGAATTGAACAATTATGACCTGAAAGATGATAGTGCTTGTAAGAACGCACACAAAGACATAGTTCTGCAGAATGCCCTTGAACACATTTATCTTCTCCATCTCTCTAGAGCTTATCTCATTGAACACCTGCATTAGACAGAAGAAATCAGCAGACATCACAAAATCTGGCTTGTGCATTAGGAGTTAGTAGCCACTTGCCTGCTTTTATTACTTGGAAGCATGAAAAGTACTTTTTTTTATATATTAAAGAAGTCAGATTATTGAAAGATAATTTCTTTGGTTAGGTTTGTTAGGGAACTTCATGTACCATATTCAAAGAAAACCTGCAAAAGAAGAAATAAATAATTGGACCAAGCGTACCACTTAAGGAACTTTCTTAAAGACAAGTATTTCCCCACCATATAGGTGAATTTGTGGAAATTATTGTCCCCAAGATACAATGCCTGTACGTTTTCTACACTTTAGACTGCAACCTAAATTGTGGCACACCAATATCCGTACTTGTTAATTTGCAAGAGAGAGAGTATAGTTCTGTGTGTGTGTGAGAGAGAGAGAGAGAGTACGGTTGTCATAATGAAGAGAAGGAAGTAATCCAAATCTGCCAGAGCGCATCATATATAGAATTGAAAAGAAGCGACTGTTCATGAAACAAACGTAGCTGGTCAAAGTCTCAAACTTCTCATGGATAAGAAGAGAAAATGAAGCTTCTCTTGGTTGAGGAACGAAACGGTTAAAGTTTCAAAACAAAACCACTTCCAACGAACAAGAAGAAAGTTGTTATTCTGAAAATAAATCTCGTGTTATTTTGAAAATAAAATTCTAGCAAAGTTAACATTGAGATTGTATATAGACTAAAGCACGTAACTTGGCAATACTGATGGTCAATAACATAATTGCCACTCAAGTTGGATGAAAGTGCTGACACTGATGCATTGTTGAAAAGATACGCTCTACAACATCATTGGTTCCAAGAGTTTAATGTAAAGAATGTTTTACATCTCTGCCAAAACATAAGATTTATGATTTCTAAAAGGACCCTGGCATTTTATTGCCCCACATCAAATGTAATTCTGTGTTTCTGGCATTTCATTGCCCCACAACAAATGTAATTCTGTAATTGATAATAGTTCATTAACGTGAATGCTGTGACAATTGCCTATCTCTATCCAGTCTGTGACAATTGCCTATCTCTATCCAGTCTTCAGAACCCACAATATACACAATCAACATGTACAAGCACACGCACATGCAGATGCCAACACCCTCACATGCATGGGGTCACAGGTGCATGTATGCACACACCAACCCATGCACGGACACCCACACATACACATCACATGTGCACGCAACACATGCACACACACACAAACATGTATGCACATGGACATATATATGCACACGCTTGTGCCCCCACCCATACACCTGCACCCACTCCTGGACCACATCTGCATGCGAATGCGTATACATACACCATGCATGTGCATGCACATTGATGCGCATGCACACACACATGGAAATGGCCACAAACATGCAGATGTACACATGAATATATGCATGCACGCATGCAGGCACATGCACGCACATGCACACACACATACGCACAAGCGTGCATTACACACACAGAGATACATACACATATTTTATGAAAGAATATTGATATTAAAAGTTCAGATGATTTGTCCCCTTTTTGGTATTCAGATGATTTACCAAGCAAGCATATGGATGTAACATTTATCATTAGAGACATTTTTCTTCGCTCCGATTAAAATAAAGAACTAAAGAGATAAGATTTCCTAAGAGAAGTATAAATGACAAGAACTTACCTGACAAAAGACGAATGAATTGAATATAATTGTATTCAGTGTAAGATCAGCACCAGGGCCCTCAAGCCTAAATAGCCCTTCCCCTTGTGCCCGGAGATACCACATTATGATAAACTGATAAAATGCTTGCCCAAAGATATTTCTCCACATCACGTTGCTAATGAATTTTCCTGTCCTTCCAACTGGTGATCTTTTCATCAAGTTACCCTGTGGTGGTTCAGTGGCTAATGCAAGTGCCCCCAGAGTATCCATGATCATGTTGACCCAAAGCAGCTGAACGGCAGTTAGTGGAGCATTTCCTAGAGAATTAACAATGTGATAGTATGAGAGAATGTTAGAGTATGGAATTTAATTACAACCATGAATAACTTTTACCAGTCAAGCAGGCCGAGGAGAAATTAACTATGAGAGCAACCACATTAACAGTGAGCTGAAACTGTACAAACTTTTGAATGTTTACGTATACAGAACGTCCCCATTTTGCCACGGTAACAATTGTTGAAAAATTGTCATCTAAAATTATGACATCAGCACTCTCCTTAGCTACCTGCATTAAACAAGTAATACAATTGAAAACAAATTTGTGGAAACAAATTATTAGGTTCCTCTTACCAAGTGTTCAATCATAATGATAAATGAAATTGTTGTACAACTAAAATTGTGATCATTCGAGAATTATACAAATCAAAAGAAATGGGCACACATCCTAGCAATAACACAAGGTTATTGATGAAAGAATATATATGACAGCTACAATTGTAATTTTAAAACCTTTTAAATTTCAATTGCATGCAAACATGGTTTCTATAAGGTCCAAACAAAGGTTTTCTGATGGCACCAAACCACAACAAAAGGAGGAATACCAAAATTTAGCATAGGACAGCTACATCTAGAAATAAATCATTATATACAATTTCACGATAGTATTACTGTAACATTAAGTGTTTAAAGTCCAAACGAGTAATTGTATTCATTCCTCTGTATCTACACATCAATAGCATAACACACCATTTCAAACTAGTATGGGCTAATCATTATTATGCAAGCTCAGTTACCAGAGCTGTAGCAAACTGCAGAAGTTCAATGCAACAGAAAATACAGACCGAGATCCTGTATCTCTGCTGGTCCATGGAAGCAAGTCCTGATACTAAGAACATTGAAATTGAAGATGCATTTGATGATATAATTATATAAAGGGTCAAATCCTGCACTTTAAGGATGAAGGCAAAGGATTGTGGTGCAGACAGCAGGACCTGTGGTCGTCAAGGAAATGCAGCCAAGATTGATTCAACATGAATATATGTTTCTCATGATCCAATCAGCAGTACAACATGTTAGAGAGGAGATCTGTTTAATTATAATTGTAATTCTGTTACAAATTATCTTCAACCTAAGGTCCTATAGTGCCACCAAATGATGTCCTGCTATTGGAAGCTTGCAAAATAATTCAGTACGATAACTTGTATCACTAATAGTGTAAACCCCTTGTACTAAAATTTCAGTATCCGCATTTCACTGACGAATCACTTTACCCTTTGCATGTGCATCAATACTTCAATTATTTGAACATGACAATATCTGTGCATTTGGTGTGGTTTTATTCCATTCCTGCTACCGCAAAAGCCATATTCACTGACTAAGATGCTTTCCAGGGTCTGTAAAGACAGAGGCTCCTTAGCTACATCTACCAATCAAACTTAATTATTCTTTTCTGAATCACTTATTTATGATGAAAAAAGTCTCAAATTTTGTCTTAAAAGCTCACTCCAAATTAGGATAGGGTCTAGGACATTTTGGCAGAAAGAAGCCAGACCCTTTAGCCTTTACCACTGAGGAAGCTACATCAGTTTGTTCCAGTGAATGATGGTAAAATCCTTTAAATATTAGTCTTGATTTAGGCAAAATAATGCCTTTCAGAAAAAAATATTGCAGCACTCCATTATGAATCAACTCATTAGCAATCTAAATATTTTTAAATTCAAGCATTCTTTTCCAGCCAAAATTTTAACAACAATTACATATATGTTTGAAATATAAATGAGTTTTTATTAAGCAAGTAAATAATTAAACAGTAGTGACTGCTGCAAGCCTGAGAATAAGACCATGCACTAATAACATAAGGGTGAAGTAGTATAGTAATGATGTGGCTAATTTGCAATGTAACAGAATGGCAGCAGGATGAATAATAGAATATCACCATTCATCTCCCAGGCAACTGATAATTGCCTCAAAGATGCATTAAATCATATAGATTAAGACTCCATTTTGATCTGCTACACCGTAAGAAAGAAAGTTTTGTTGAGCTCTAGAATATATGGTCTACAAGGTGCTTCACTGATTGCATGATTCAAATCGGAATCATCTTTTACCGTCTGTGTGCTATCAAGCTAATCAAAGGCCTGTTTTTTTCATCTTACGTGTCTACGATACAAGCATCACATTTTCTCATTGGCTTTTGTTCTTCCAGTAAAATTTGTTCTGATGGAAGTAAAGCATGATGATTTGATGTCTGAAAAAACAACCAAATCCTGATTTCTGATTCTCCTTAAGCTTGCAAATATCAAGGCTATGGACAAAGCCAAAACAGCTCAACTGCAAAGTTTTGGGGCAATGAGACACCGGTGTTCAGTCATAGGTGGGCGCCCCTCATATAGATGTAGAAAAACAGGTTGCATTTGTGGAGAAAAGCCTCCGTCATGTTATCATCTCTAGGTTAGTGTTTTGTATACATCATAAATCCTTAGTACTCAGATGGTCAAAGTGTTCTTCCAAATATTTGTTAAGTGCTTTCTTTCTTCATTTGGGAAAGAAATAATATATCATAAGATTATTGAAGTTCTACAAAAGAGAGCTCCATTAAAATAATGTATTTAAGTTGACCATACTCAGGAGGACATTGCAACACCATCGGCCTTAAGCAAAATTGTCCATAACAGATTTGAAAAAGGTAAAGCATTAGTGAAAAGTAAAATGCCACTTCAGATACGTAAAATCACGGCATAAACTAGGTTCATTTTTATTGAACTAGCTCAATAAATGCTATCTTAAAAATAAGGAAAATGCCAAATCACTGGATTATGTAGGGTCCATGTATAACAATAAATGTGATAATAGAGAAAAAAGGCAGAAATTATAATTAACAATTATGAGTAACAATGAATTTATGGGAGATGATGACAGGATGAAACTATGAAAGTTTTTTTTTTTAAAAAAAAGGTTGACAACAATCTCAGAGAACTGATTTGATTGTCTTTCATGAGGATCAATCATGTGGACTATTTCTTGTTTAGGTTATTGGATCAGTTTCCTGAAGGGAGGGAAATCAAAATGAATACCTCAGTCCCTGCTATGCCCATTGCAAGTCCAATATCTGCCTCATGTAGTGCTGGAGCATCATTTGTACCATCACCAGTCACAGCAACAACTTCATTAAACATAGTGCGCAGATGCTGTACTAGGTTGTGTTTATCTAATGGAGAAGATCTAGCCATTACCTTGTAAATGGAAATTAGCAAGTCAATGAAGGATCATTGGTTAATTGTGGGATTTAAATGATTTTAAGTACCAAAATACAACCTGGATTTTGGAATTAGTTGAAGTAATTCTTCAAGACTTTTCTCTCTGAACTCAGGGCCTTCGATAGCTACACCCTCATCAGTAAGGATACCACATTCTCGAGCAATTGCTTTTGCTGTATTTATGTTATCCCCTGTGACCATTCTAACAGTAATCCCAGCAGACCTACAAACAGCAACAGACTCCTTCACACCTGGGCGGACAGGATCTTTGATGCCTACAATTCCAATACATGTGTATCCCTCAACTGGAATTTGCTCCTTTGCCAAGAAAGCATCTCCAATTTCTTTATAAGCAAGACATATGGTCCGAAGAGATTCACCAGCAAAGCTTTCAATTATACCCTTGAAATGATTGACTGCTGCTCTGTCAAGGGGAAGAACATTACCTGACGGATCTATAAACTTGTCACAGGCAGCCAAAATGAGTTCTGAGGCACCTTTGCAGTGTGCACGGTATCCTCCTTCAGGGAGTTGGAGTACTACTCCCATTCTCTTTTTGCAGAATTAAAGGGTTCCACTTTGATGAGTTTGGTTTCCTGTCGCTGTGCCTGAAAATCTCCACCTAGTGACAAGCCCAATTCCAATAAAGCAATCTCAGTTGGCGTTCCTAAGATTTCAAGCTTGCCATCTTGGTTGATCACAACTTCACCACCTGTGTTACTAAATATGGACTGCAGAAGAGTTTCAACTGCAAAATCAGGAATTTGGGAGCACAAACTAGTACTGTCCTTGGAAGAACTTACTTCCTGAACATTTCCACATATACAAGCTTTCACAACAGTCATACGATTGGTCGTCAGTGTTCCTGTCTTATCACTGCAAATGGTTGTAGCTGAGCCCATAGTCTCACAGGCAGCAAGGTGGCGGACCAGTGCTTTATCATTCATCATCTTCTTCATGGCAAAAGCAAGACTCAAGGTCACAGCTAAAGGCAACCCTTCAGGAACTGCAACCACAACTATGGTAACTGCAATAGCAAATACTCCAACATTTGCAATGCATCATCTCCTGACCAACTCAAAAGCAGACCCTCATGATACTTCCGGCTCATAAGACCTTGCGCTAGCACTGCAAATGTCACGACTGCAAAGAACAGACCAATTTTTCCAATGACAGTTGCAACTCCATTAAGTTTGACCTGCAATGGAGTTTCATCATCTCCTCCTTCACTAAGTGTAGCCATCAGCTTTCCCACTGAGTTCTCATGCCAACAGTGGTTACCAGCATCTTGCAAAAACCATCTTGGACTTTAGTCCCAGATAGAAGAAAAGGATTCTCTGCATTCACATAAACAGGCTCACTCTCCCCTGTCAGGCTGGATTCATTGATCAATAAGAAAATCCACTTACAAACAATCCATCGGCAGGGACTTGATCTCCAATTGATAGATGCAAGATATCACCAGGAAGAAGATCATAAATAGAAATCTTCTGTCTGAACCCATTCCTTGTAACTTGTATTGAAATTTCTTTTCTCCTGATCCAAATCCTTGAACTGTAATGACTGCCGATAGTCACTTGTTGCAGTGACAAGTACAACTAAAAGGATGCTTGCAACAATTCCGAGGCCATCATGAGCACCTTTAGGCCATCCTTCCATGGCAAGGCCAACGATCAGGGATACAACAGCGCACACAGCAAGAATGATAAGTGTTGTGTCTTGAAGTGCTTCCCATACAAATACCCAAAAACTCCGAACCTTGCTTTCAGTAAACCTATTTACTCCATAAACCTCCTGTCTGCGCTTCAATGCATCCTCAGTAGGAGTGAGCCCATTAGTTGTTGATGTGGAGAGCTTGTCTGCAATGCCATCCACACCGCCATTCATCTTCAACTTCTTACGTCATGGCCTTCCACAATGGATCCCAACTCAGTAGCACAAATCTGAAACCCAGCTGCCTTAACTTCATCAGGTACAACGTATTCACTATATACTTTGACACCTGAAATTCTTTCAAGGATGTGAAAATTGGCAGAATACAGTAAAAGGAAAAGCAACTATATCTCCTAAGTTGCAGGCTAGAAAAGATGGAGACGGAAGGATTACCCTGTATGAACTGAAGTGCAGCTTTGGAACCAAACAGCAATGCGCAACTTCTCCTGTAAAATGCAGCAGAAGCTGTTAGTGTTTCCATGGAATATCATAAAATAAAAGAAATCTAAAATTTCCAAACGGATTTCCAGTAACCAGTGAAAAAGCAGCATGCTTTTCGGCACGGTTGAGGAAATCGAATTTTGGTTGGTGAATCCATCACAATTTTTGGTTGCATGAACTTGGAGGGTGAGGGAGGACATTCAAGTGAATCAAAAGGAAGATCGGTGCTTGTAAAGAATTTAGAAAACAGGAGCACCAAAAATTGCTTGGGAGGCCATTACAAGAATTATAAAATAATTAAGAGTACACAAATTCTAAGGAGGAATGCATGTTCTACCGCAATCTAGAAAATTAACAGTGAAGCCGCATTAGAGGGTCACTCTGAGGTAACAAACAAAGCCAGGCCAGTATTTTCTTGATACAATGGACGGATTTCCATCAATTCTTGCCAAAAATGAACTATTGCTGCCATTAGTAATACATAAATGATCTTGTACTAGTTGATGAAAGCTTCACCTGTCTTCTTTTACTTAGATCTACCAAACTCTCCTCCTGTTTAATTATCTAGTGATCCTTCACATATCTTCAGTTAGATCCAGAATGCTTCAAATCTAAACCCCAACCCAAAAGAGGGCATTAAATAAGATTCCAAACAGCCAAGCCAAACAATAGAATTAAACCGGAAAATCCGGATGGCGGAGCAAGAAAGAAGGGAGAAGAAGAGCACCTGGTTTGTGCGTTTCATGGCCTCGGCCTCGGATCGCTTGGAGAGGTTGGCGGTGAAGCGGAAGCGCCGCTTGGGGTTCTTCACCACGGAGCACAGCTTCCGCCATCGCCGGAGCGCCTCCTCCGACGAGTTCTTCGCCTTCACCCCGCCAAACCTGTCGTTCACGTAGCTCTCCATCTCCCCTCGAACCACCCACAAAACGAAGTCCCCTAATTAAAACAAAATCGATATCGCCAGGTCTTTCTCCTAAATATACCAGCAGGAGTAGAACCAGTCGAAGCAAAGAAAAAGAAGTTTTAGATCTTGGAAATAGTGAGGAGTCCACGTTTACGAGCGAAGAGAGAGGATACCCAAAAGCGCGTTGTTTTATTCCCGGAAGCGCGTTGTTTCAATTTGGAAGTGGAAAAGCGATCCGATCCGCCGCCCATCGTAATGGAATCTAAATATCTAAATGAGGTGGGGCGGTGGCTCGTCTCTTTCTTTCTGGCCGTTTTTTGTTCAGGTTATGGTGATATTTTCACCCGTCAGTGTAATCATTTAACTGGTTTTTTTTTTGTTGTCTTATTGTTGATATTTTGGAATATTATCAGGTGACGATATTGTACATGGGAGTGCGTGGTGATAACAGATTCATGTCTTCCGTTCTTTGTCTCGGGTTAAGGAGCATGAGCGCGGCGGGCCGTGACAATAGGTGTCCACCCTGCCACGTATTTTATATTAAATTCGCTGTCATAACTGTCATTTTTCCCCATCTAGTATCAGGCTACGTGTTATTTTAAAACCGTCTCGATAAATGTGTTCCACTTAAACTTTTTTGCGACGCGCTGCTTGGTCGTAAGTTTCTATACTCGGGACAAGAGGGTGCCCATGGCTGGAGGACAGCGTTGCATCTTCTTTCGCGTGGAAGAATGATTCATCTGCTCTCACGACGTAGACCATTAGATCGCGACTTACACAGATCTCAAAGTATATATGTGTGATTTTCTTTATTGATCGTTTCAAAGCAATTATTGCGTGGTCCAACGATTGGAATTTGCATGATGAAAGGTGAATGCTTCGTCCGTACGAAAAGTATAACTTGGGTCCATTGTTAGATCAAACTCCAACGTGTAATCTAGATTAGGTTCATCACTTGGACCGCCGGGTCTAAATGGATGTTACTTTACGAAGCTCCGGAACGGTACTGATATAGTTAAAATTAGATGCCATCCGAAATCTAAAATGTTAGAAAAAATTTGTAAAAAAATTTATACTCATCGAAGATATTTTGATTAGAAATTTTTCGATGCTTAAATTAATCAAAATTTTAAAAAAATAAAAAAAATATGAATTAGCAGGACGTCTTTCTCTGATTCTCTTTTCAACCTAACTTATTTATTTTAGAACCTCTTTCATACTTCTTTTATATAGAGATTAAATTCATTTGCTGTTAGCTAAAATTTATAAATTTATTAGATCTAATTTTTTAGATCATTAAGTCACGTTCTGATCATTTAATATAGAAGAACACCTGCTGATTAATCTTTGAATCATAATTATTAATCACGGATGTCCGTAGGTGTTACCCATATGAGTAGTTAAGTCATGATTCTAAATCTGTATCTGACGTGACTTCACCAAATTATCTTGGATGTGCCCCAAATAAAGGTTCCATTTGACCGATAGATCACCTCCGCAAGATGCTATGAAATGAGGATGGTTGTTTTATAGATCCCATGAAACCAACGTGCGATGGTCCCATGCTTTCACAACACCCAACTACCTCCACTAAATAAACCATACTCCTTGTGGGCTAATTTATTAACAGCGAAGTATGGCTTCTCTAAGTGGGATGACAACCAAGCTAGTGAGACAGGATGCCTCTCCTCTTGCGATCTCTCTGTACAGCAACTAAATGGGTGCAATACTCGCCATCACAAGCTGATCCCACACTCTTCTCACCGTCTTCTATACTCTTCGTCTCCTCCGAGAGGTCCCCATTTCTCTTAGATTAGAAGGCCAGCTTCTGAGGTTGAGGTGAGTCTTTGTGGGGACCAAAGACTTTTGACAAAACGGCATCTCACAAAGAGATGGGAAACAGTTTCAATAGTGGCAAAGCTATTCCCACCCTGACTTTTCTTAGCCAAGACGTCCCCGTATGCAGTCTGTTTCTCAAGACGGACCACATGGAGACTTTGATCTTTTCTAGTACCTTAGATTTCCATGTAGCCTTGTAGAATGGCCAAAGAATTCCACCTTGGTTATGGAATTTGTAGAAGGACGAAAGAGCGAAGTTGCCATCGTTTGTGAGTTTCCAAGGAGTGTCCACAATGCATGAAGGGTCTCAGTGGCTCGAGAATATCTAGACAAGATCATCATCCTGCTTGAATTGAAAAAGACAGAGAGGTGTAAAGAAATAATTAAGGGACCATCTTTGCCTTCTCCAATCCAAAGCGAGGCCACTGACCTCCTAAAATATAATATTTTCACCATCTCCGAGTTTAAAGAAGGTACAATTTCGAAAGGCCTTTAGATCCCTGCTAATATCTTTCCGAACCGGAGACACCTGCAGAACGATCTTTTGACTCTAAAACCAAACTTTCCACAGGCATGGTAAGCATTTCTTCATATGTCTCATCATGGCATCTCCGGTCCTCTAAGGAACTT
Source organism: Elaeis oleifera (assembly GCA_000441515.1). Taxonomy (NCBI): domain Eukaryota; kingdom Viridiplantae; phylum Streptophyta; class Magnoliopsida; order Arecales; family Arecaceae; genus Elaeis; species Elaeis oleifera. Next base: position 249,825 of record KE505350.1, read on the forward strand.
CCACGATTAATACTTCAACAACAGACGCATATTAAGATCATTAATATTCTTAAAACCCAAGCCACCATCCACCATCCTTTTTGTCGTTGAATTTCACATCCCAATTGACTAAGCAGTTAAAACCAGTGGTTGACTCCTTTTCTTTCCAGAGAAATGATCTCCTCATCTGATCAGTTCAATTGACCAAGCAGTTAAAACCAGTGGTTGACTCCTTTTCTTTCCAGAGAAATGATCTCCTCATCTGATCAATTCAATTGACCAAGCAGTTAAACCAGTGGTTGACTCCTTTCTTTCCAGAGAAATGATCTCCTCATCTGATCAGTTCAATTGACTAAGCAGTTAAACCAGTGGTTGACTCCTTTCTTTCCAGAGAAATGATCTCCTCATCTAATCAATTCAATTTACAGCACAACAAGTCAACAAGGCAGTTTAAAAGCGGACGTAAAGTAGGAGGGAAGAGCGGCCAGCACGGCATTAATTAAGGTGAGCCTGCCCCCCCGACACTTGGGGCCGTTTGGTTGGTTGACGGAAAGTGGAGGGGGAATAGGCACTTTGACAAGTAGATATAG